>RJWM01041414.1:0-14899 GCA_004363535.1 Dasyprocta punctata | reverse complement strand
ACACCTTGCAGATTCCCATTTTCCCCGCCTTGGACCCATCTAACCTCATGGTTTTACTATATAAAAGTCCCTAAAAATGACAGAGTCTTTGGCAACCCGCTCGGGCCCCCTTCTGTCCCTCAGACAGAAGCTTTCTTTCCCTCAATAAATATATCTTGCTCTTATCCTCCGTCGTTCCTAAAATTCATTCTTCGATTTTAGAGAACACGAACTCGCGCCAGACGTATAATAGGTTGGGAGTTTCATTCCCCCATATCATTTAGAGGTCTGAGATCATTTTTCCTATATCACTCTGATTTTGGGAAACTTGTAATGAATCTCATTTGTTAATTACCTTTTCCAGCATTTACTGCTGTTCAGATGCAGATGATGTGGGCTTTTTTGTTCTGAAAGGATCTCCATTTACAGGGAAAATTCTACTTTCATCTCTCATTGAAAACTGACTAATTGTTGAATGAGGAAATCTTTTTCTTACAATACTCACTAAACACAGGAAGCAACAGCCAATATTCTATAATGAATCAACTTGGCTCAATAATTTTTCCTAAAGCTGTAAGTTTAATAAGCACTTAATTTGTTTTTCAAGTTATTTTCGATAGTATATTTACTAAATATATTGTTGCAGATTATATGATTTCCTTTTTAGCACCCAAAATGAAATCATCTGCTATGTATCAGTCAATTTTTCAATTGCTGAGACAAAACGCCAGAAAAATTTAAATGAGGAAATTGTTCACTTGGTTCGTTGGTTAGACATTTCAATGTGTACTTGGCTGACACCAAGAGAGGAACACCATGGTAGAAGAGATGGGGGAGCAAACCAGTACCTGTGTTTCAACACCAATTTATGTAATAGTTATTGTAGGCAACACCGTAGTAAGAAAAAATATCTGAATTATTACATGATATAGGGAAATAAAAATTATTTTCTTACATATCTAACAATTCAAGGTAGGGCTTTCAGTTGGAAGGAACCACAAGACCTGGCTATACTTTTATATATATATTTATTTAAATATGACACATACATGTACACATTCTTCAAGATGCATGTAATTATTAAGTATTGCTGATGAATGATCCATATTATTATTATGTATTGTTGATATATGCCAACAAAAAATGTAACTCAAGGTCATTTGAATTTCAGGTATTTAAATAAGCCTGGCATGGTAGCGTATACCTGCAATCCCAGCACTTGGGAAGCTGAGGCAAGAGGATCACCATGAGTTCCAGGCCAGCCTGGGCTACACCGTGAGTTGAAACCGAGCCTAAACTCCATAGCAAGACCCTATCTCCAAAAACCAACCAACCAAACAAACAAACAAAAAAAACTGAAATGCAAGTATATGTCTCACAAGTTATACAATGCTCCCTGTGGTAAAATTTCAGAATCTTTGACCTTGTCTCATATTGTGAGAGAAATAGTCTCATCATAACATTAAATATGTCAATCAGTTTGAATCAGTTAACATATACCTATGTTTTGTGGCTTTCATTTCTGATTATTACTGGAAATATGTTCTATGAAATGATTCATTTTCCTATTCAAACACTTTCACATCAGAATTTTCTCTTATGTTAAGCAGCATGAGACCCCTATGTGGCTTTTCTCACTTGATAAACACCCAACAAACATGTTAGGGTGACTCAGAAGCCACTCATTTTTCATATTTTATAATGTAAAATAAATTGTGAACAAGGAGACCAATTGATACCACTACCAGCAGTACCAAGTGCAGTGACAGCACATAGAACTCAGACTGTCAGATATCCACTTTGAGTAATGTTTTAATTCTGTATAAAGTACTTAATTGTTGGGTTATTTAACTGGCACAACTTTTATTTATTTATTTATTCAAATATATTGTTTCATCTTGCTGTAATTGTGATAATATTACAGTATGATCTAGAAGTGTAAACCTTATTCTTAAGTCAACTAGATCCTAATCCTGGCTCTGCCAGGCAGAAGCTGCATAACATAAGACAAACCATGGATTAAGGTTCATATCTAGATGTTCCTCCAAAGCCTCTTGCTCTCATAGGTGGGCCTTTGTTAGGCGATAGGAGCACAGGTGCATGGTACTCATCAGTGGATGAGTCCCCTGATAAGTTATAGCTAAACATGGTATTGGGAGGTGAATACCATGGTGCTGTGGCATGGGTCTATATCCCTCACCCTTCCCTGGAACTCTCTCTGCTTCCCACTGTAGTGCCATGAGTTCTTCCCTGCCTCAGAGACAGATGGCTATGGACTGAAACCTTTACAAACTGTGAGGCACGATACAGCTCTACTTTAAGAGTTGCAGGTGTCAGGTGTCTTGTCTCAGCAATGAGAAAGTAAATGATATACCATGTAACATCTACATTTTCAAATTTCTCAAGTGAAAATAAAATTATTATATTCTTTTTAATGTCTTTCGTGCTCCAAATTTCTTTGCTTTTATCTAAGCTATTGGATATAGCTTGTCATTTTGAGGATTTATGACATATTTCCAACATATATTTTTTTTCTTTCTATTAGCTAAAAAGAAGTAACACATAAAGCCACACATACTCATACACATGCGATAATACATTTAGGAAAAGAGTGAAAAAAGGAACAAACTACAACATAATTTGAGGTATAGAGCTAAAGTACATACTTTAGCTAACATTTGCTGTATTATTTAACCTGTCAAACAAAGAACAGTGGGTCTATATTCAAGAGTACATATTCAGAGATATATTTGGTTTCTCTTAGAGAAATTCTGTTTTTTTTTTTTTTTTTACAATGTAGATACCACATTGGGAATCAATTTATTTAAACTGTCATTCAACTGTTTCAGTGTGACAGACTACAACAAAACTAAAAGACCTAAACTTTTGACAATTCAACATTTCTTTTTCATATCTTTGTGGTTTGGCTGGTGTCAAGTTCAGGAGTCCTCAAGACCTCCTGCAGGTTCAATACTTCATTAGAAGGAGCCAGCAAACTCCCCAACAAACAGGTTTTCCTCACACTTAAGATTGATTATGGTGGGTCTGGGGTTATAGCTCAGCCGCACAATGCCTGCCTGGCAAGTGTGATGTCCTGAGTTCAATTCCAGGTACCCACCAAAGAAACAAAACAAAATAGATTATAGTTCGAGGATCCAGATAATATTGTGCAAAGACAACAAGCATTTGAGGCACAGTCTAGAAGACAGAAAGCACACAATGTTCAGTCATGCTCTCACAGTGGACTCAAACCAGCTGCTCCTCATTTTCTGCAACAGTCTTTGATGGCACTGATAAGCAGAGGCACTCTTTGAATCTTCATATTGAGAGTTTTTATTGGGAGGTGGTGGTTGCTTAGATATGGATGACTTACTCCCTTTTTGAGACAGGGTCTCACTATACAGTTCAGGTTGGCATTGAGCTCATTTTGTAGCCCAAGCTAGTCTCAAACTCACAATGATCCTCCTGCCTCAGCCTCCTGAGTGCTGAGATTACAGGCATGCAACACCATGCCTGGCATCTCTTGGCTAATCTTAATTTCAACCCTTCTAGAGCAACTTGGTATCCCATGGCTTGCCTAGTTCTCATCAAAAATCCTGTTAACAAAGACTATGTGGCATGGTTGAAAGTCCCCAGGAAATCAGACATATGACTCAGCTAGAACATTCCAAAAATTTACAAGTTATCTCCCGGAACTGGGGCAAAAATCAAACTTTGCTTGGGTATGGTCAATTTTTTACTGGGCTCAATGAATGGTTACTTTGCTCTACTTCGGGCCACTTTGGTTTCTTTACGTAGTTAAATTTAGCTAGAAGATTGGCTAGGGTGGAAGTACTTTAGATGGCTTCATTCAGTTCCCTGGAGCCCCATTTGGGTTACCTGTAAACGCTCAGACCTAGTTGAAACTGTGTGCGATGCAGTAGTCAGCATTCTTCTACAGTAGCACAGGCTATCAGAGAGTGAAAATGTACCCTGAAAGATTCCCTGAGACATACACAGAAGGGCCCAGAAGGCTCTGGAAGATAATTCTGTCAGAATACAGTGTGTGCCAAGATTCAAAATGTGGGAAATAGCTCGGCCTGTTCATGGGAGAAGCAAATCCATGCAGGGATAAGAAGAACTGCTAGCCATAATATTGTACCTAATTTTCCTCTGGTCATACATTACAAAAGCAGTAATATGTGAATTTAATATTTTTGCAGTTCTAATTGCATAACAAAAGAAAGAACAAATGTTTAAATCTTATTATCCAGGATTTCAGTGTCTTATTTAGTAAAAGAATTTCTCAGGAAATATTTTTCTATCACATTCAAAACACTAGAGACAAATGGGAATCATGCTTTGAGTTAAAATATTTTTTTGATTTAGAGTATCTAAAATTAATGTAAAGTTTCTGTTTAATATTAAAGTTCTACTTATGATAATGGGATAAAGCAAGAAAAGCACCAAGAAACAAATAGGTTTTAATTTTATCAAAGGAAATTTTATCTGAGGAAATACAATTCCATAACTTTTTTTTTAACAAGATAAATCACTTTTATATGAATGGTATCATTTTAACTTTTCATTCAAAAGATAATATTTTCAATATCTTTCTATTGAAATGTATTAGTTCATAATTCATAATGAACACAACTTTTATGAGAAAGACTAAAGGAAGCATGAATATCAATTTGTAATTATGATTTGACTGAATTTACCATAAATATACCAGCCAGACTTTTTTTGTGTGATATTTGTAAAAGGAATAGTCAGGTTTTAATATTTGTACTCATAGTTAGAAAGGCAGTAACAATAGATTTGATAGCAAATAATTGATATATTTTAGTTGTATTTATTCATTGGTTGCAGAATAATATGTCTCAAAAAGTATACAACAAAGGGCAGGAAATGAAATAAAATAGCATAAAATAAGACAAGAAAAAATTTAAAGCCATCTTAAAACATGAAACACTATAATGAAATGTTATAATATATAAGAATCAAATAAATTTTAAACAGAAATGACTGTAAAAATGAGTAAAAATTTTATCAATTACTTATAACAATTGATAAAATTCCAATTCCAAAATTTTCCACCAAAAACAAACTTTATGAATGTCTGTGAGAAGATAAACTGTGCCTTAAAATGACGAATCCTGCTTTAGTTAGAACATTTGGCATAATTGTTCCTCAGATTCACTGTTCATCAAGTCAGTTTTCTCATAGTAGAGAATAGTAGAACATTCAATAGAACTTAACTCAAATAAATGCCATATATTAGCATCAAAGATTTTTCTCCTTTTGTCTTACCCTTTTTTTTTTTTTTTTTTTTTTTTGGTCAGTACCGGTGATTGAATCACAACCTTGTGTCTGCCAGGCAGATGCTGAAGCCACTGATCCAAACTCGTGACCCCATTTTTTTCAAGGCAGGGTTGTACTATGTAGTTCAGGCTGGCCTTGCTCACATTGTAGCCCAAACCAGCCTTGAACTCACACTTCACCTACCTCAGCCTCCCAAGTGCTGGGATTAAAGGCGTGCACCACCACAACCAGTTTGTCTTATCCATTTTTTAAAAGGCTTGGCAAAGATTAATAATTTTATTCTCTGCAGTTCTGAATAGGTACAGATACAGATAGATATATGCAAATTTTAATTCTTAGCATTTTCAATAGTGGAAGTGTTTCATTGTTTATTCTGTCTTAAACTATTTTAAGTTTTAAATGGTTGTTATATTTCTGATCTGCCTAATTTGAAGTGCTTCATAAAAATGTCAGGTTAGATGTATTTACTAGCTTTAACATTTTCCCTAAAGTACTGAAAAGTTTCATTTAAAAGCTAAACTGGGGACATTCTAAAATTGATGATAAAGGGATTATACACAAGGAGCAAAGCAGGCAAACAGTTGTCAGACTCCAATTAAATGAAATGTGTAAAAATATGAATTACTCCCAAATATAGCTGTCATATTTCTCATATTACCACATACTGATTAAATTTAGTTCTGCATTTTCTAAAATAATAACTAGGACATAATTTTTAATGTTATTCATTTATCCTTGCTATTTAGATTTTAATGTGTCCTACTCTAATTCTACATGCAATTTTGACTTATGTTCATCCATGGATTTATTACTCACCCTGTACTTTATTATAAACAACTTCTTTTTCTCTCAGTTATCATTCAATCCAAATAAAATCTCAACTGACTTCTTTGAGATTTAAATATTTCTAAAATACTAAAATTATGATTTCTAGTCATGCTAATGTTTACTTTATAAAATATCTGTGATATTTTCCGTGAATTCTATCCAACATGCCCTCAGAAATGTTTAATCAAATTATATTTTACTACCTACCCTCCAAAAACGAAATATTGCCTGGAAAATATCCCCTCATTGTTCAGTATCCCTGACTTTCTCTCCTGAGACATTTCACTGCAGTTTCTAAATGTTAATTATTGATTTTCAATATTGGAGCTACAAATCTCTGAGTAGATGGCACTGAAATGAACAGATATATTGTGTGCATAATTCAATTATTTTATAATACTCATCCACATACCCCAGAAAAGATGCCCCAAAATTGGTTTCAGTTCACATCTTATATAACACATGTTGCCCATGTCACCAGGCTGCCACACCCTGTGCGAACAGCATGCCAGACAAGAACACTGAGTTTGGACTGAGACCCAGGCTGCTAGGAACTGCCCATTGGCTGAGATAAACTCCTGGTGAAGGATTACTGAAGTCAGCCACAGGTGATGCTGGCTAGAATGGAATTCCTAGAGACTGAAACTATGTGACTATGTGTCTTTGCCTGACATCAGAACAGTTTCAGAGGCGTTGTACAAAGACAAGCCTGGTGAAGGAGAACATTAAGATGTGCCCTGAATTAGGTCTCCCCCCACCACCAGAAACAGGTTCTATGGAAGAATACACCACTGACTACCCTACTCTACCACAACATTACGCTGTACTAGGTTAGAGTAATATTGGTAAAGACCATCAGTTTGATCATCTAGCCTGATAGGCTATGCCACTGTCTCACAGCTACAAGGAACTCCTGTCTTAAGGATGCATCTAAATTCACACAGCAGCTGGCAGGGATAACTAGTCTGTTTCACTAGTTATCTTCCTGATGCTATGGCAGTTAGTAGAGTGCTATCTGAAAGCACTAACCCAGCACGAATTGTGCTTTCTGGGGTTGGTAGTTGGCTTGCAGAGTCTCTTGGTTTGTCAGTTAAACATCATTGTGAATATGATTGAATTAAGAAATTCCCAGAAAGGTTATTCAATGGTGACAACATTATAAACCAATGATTTTATTGTTACTGGTTGCTGTTAAGAGGTGGGCCCCAAGTGGAAGAGGTGGGGTCACTGGAGGGGTGCATTTGGTGTGTTCATTTCATGCTCCTGGATTTCCACTGTGCTCTCCTTTCTAATTGCCATGAATTGAGCAGATTTATTCCACCACACTTCTACTGTGATGTTCGGTTTCATCGCAGACCCACCACGGTGGAACCAGTTGATCATGCACTGAAACCTCTAGAACTATTACAAATAAACCATTGCCTCCTTTAAGGTTTTCATGTCAGGCGTTTTGCTGCAGTAATGGGAACTACACGTGGCCACCACGGATAGGTTGGCTAAGTATCACAGGCATAGGCCTGCACGCCATTGGGAAAGGCTGATCGTGGACCAGATCCACTGCAAATGTTAAACTAATGCAGCTGAACCTTGCGAATGTTCCAGCAGTGTGAATGCTTCTTCCTGATGCCAAACCTGACCCATGGGCTCCATTTGTGACCTCTTTCCTGCATATGGGGTCTTCAGTTTCACTGGGTGCTCGTTCTCATTGCTCTGGGCTGGGCATAAGCCCCTCACAAAAAGCCCTATGTTAGCTTTTGTGTCTTGCCTCTCATTCTGTGAAATTCTGCTCCCTTCTCTGCTGCTCCAAATTAGAGACTGGGCATAGTAATAGCAGTCGACTGCTTGGCTTTATGCAGTTTCAGGGCTTCACTCTTCATGTTTTGGCTTGATGGTTTATATAGGGCTTTGCACCAAACTCGGTGTCACCATCTTAGGCCTGCTACTGCCTTTCAGGTTTTACCGCTTGAATTAATTTTTCCTCCACCCCAAGTTGAAGGCATCTTGTGTAAAGATCTGCCGATAGTCTGAAGAAGAGTGGAACTGGAAGCTCTTTCCTTCCTGCCTTCTGTGTGTCTTTACTTTGTGTGGTAGTTAATGACTAACTGTCAACTTGAGGGGGAAGACCCAGCTGATCTGAGTCAGCATGGAGGTCAGAAAGAGCCAAAAGAGGAACAGGAGAGAAAGAGTTCAACTGACCTACCTTAAAGGAGATTTGTTGCCGCTGCTTTTCTTCAGAAGAGTTTCCATGGTGTTTTTTTTTTTTTTTTTTTGAAGGCGCTTTGACTGCTTGCTTTCTTCGGAGGAGCTTCAATCCTCTTCATCTTGGACTTCAACTCCGGACTTCTGCCTCAGAGCTGCATCATTTTGGCACAGACTCTCCAGCTTCCGGCACTGGCCCTCGGGCGTTTCCGGTGCAGATGCTTCCGCCTCCCACCTGGGATCCATCCGCCCCTCCCTCCTGCCTGGGATGCGTCCGACCTCCCTCCTCCCCGGCCTGGGATCCTTCCTCCTCCCCGGCCTGGGATCCTTCCGCTCCCCACCTAGGACCCGCCGCCCCTCCCCCGCGCCTGGGATCCTTCCGCCCTCCCACTTGGGATCCTTCCGCACCCCCACCTGGGAACCTTCGCACCCCCACCTGGGATCCTTCCGCCCCCTTCCTGGGATTCTTCCGCCTCCCGCCTAGGATCCTTCTGCCTCCTCTTTGGACTTGCATGGGCCATTGGGGTGAGCTTCTAGTCCTCCACTGGCTCCTTCAGGAATTCCCCTTGCACACAGGCGACTTGCACTCTTCTACATCTGACTCTAGTAAGTGCTGACTGATACATTTTGGTATGCTAAATGCACGCCTTGGTTTCTTTTCTGGTATTTTCCCTCTTTGAAGACGGTTTGTTGTGTGATTGTTCTCAGCCATTTGTGTTTGTACGCTGAGTGTCCTTTTCTTTTTTGACAGCCATTTATTTTGGTAAACAGGGAAAATGATTCATTCAAAGAAGAGATGGAAGGGCTCATTCGCCTCAAACCACCTTCTCACCTTGTTCCAGGGGTATTGAGGGTTTTATAGCAAGGAAGCCTGGAGAAGAGAATGCAGTGGAGAAGCAAAGATGTTCAGGCTTGTTCCATCCCTTCCTGGGCCCAGACCTACACTTTCTTTGCCTATGGGAATGAAATTGGCCTTGAGGTTCTAGTAACAGGATCTGTATATTCTGCCCATTCCTCTGGGCTGAGGGAAAGTGAGGGAGCTATTATGCTTTAGGCCTGAGGAAGTTTGGAAACCACCTGTCTCTAGGGTGAAAAAAAAAAAAAAAATATATATATATATATATATATATATATATATCTGACTTTTAGAGGTCCATTTTGCGCTGCCAGTAACATGACTAGTTGTTCCATTTGGTACGCCTGTGGAGAGAGATTGCCAGAGATACTTAGCTGCGGTTTTGCTGCTCCTCCCAGCTGTTGATTTGTGCTTAGCGTTGGAGATGATGAGCAGTAGGCAGATTTGGCATATATTTTGAAATCAGAACTTGCTGAGAAATTGTGAGAATAAAGGACACAGAGAAAAAAAAAGTTTTTGCATTTTTTTTTCTTGATTAGTTGTGTGAATGCTAATGTTCTGAATTTTGTCAGAAATGACTGGAAAAGGGAAGTTTTGCTGTTTGCAAGACAGATTTTCAATCTATCAGTCTTAGAAAAGGAAAATAGTACAAAAATGGAGAAAAATGGACATGCTATATGTAATATTGCATAATTAATAGGCACATAATCAGTCATAAAAGGCTTTCCAAAGGAATTATGCCTCAACAAAATCAGTTAATTATAATTTAGGAAAATTCAACATCACTCCTCAAAATATAGTCAGGATACCCGACTAAATGGTAGTATTTCAATCCAATTCACCAGTGTTTTTACTTGTGACTTTTGCACTGATTAATTTATGAATTAATTATATTGTAAACACTTAATTTGTATATGGCAATAGGAACATAAAATAAGATTCGAAAGAATAGCTACTTTGACACTTTATTCGTGAAGCTAAAAGTGTTTTTTAAGGTTATCACCAAAAAAATTACTTATTCCATGAAAGGAACAAAGTGATTTCACAAAATGAAAATTTGAATTGTATGGTTTTTGCCATGCAATTTTTTCTATGACTTTTCAACTGTGAGGCAAATAGCAAGGTGTTCTTAATATTGCATTGTCTTAATAAATACATGACAACTGCATTTGTACATAAATCTAGTCAGGAGATTTTGTAAGTAATTCAAATAGTCTCATATAATAATATTTCTATTTGACACCAAAAAAATGTAAAGTTGTCTTTTCATCTATACATATTGCTACAAAAAATATTAAAGAATACGTCAACATTATACAATGTAAATATTTGAAGTTTTGCTAAGTAATGTTTTATGCATCCCTTAGATAAGACAGAAAATACATAATCAATATTTGTGTTATATCTAACAAAGTACTAAAGTTATGTATTATCTTTACAAAGATAATTTTCATGTCATTTGAATTCTTGAGCAATTACACATTTAAATATTTAGAAATTCTATATTTGATTTTATCAAAATATGGGTGTATTTATTTTATTAAATATGTAATATATCTTATAAAATACATAGCCATTAGTAGATAGAAGAGTTAAGGATGACCAAAAAATATACTGATATCTTTGCTGATAGTTATTTTAAGGATAAATCAATCAGAGAAAGTGTTATGATGTATATTAACAAACTGTTAAAGTGAATGTTTTTTGAAAATATTACTGTATTAATATTTAGAGGGAATAAGATTTGGTTGATACATCATTTTCCTTTAGGAAAAAATGGTAATATGAAACTACACAGACCTTGGTTTTTTTAAATAATTTGGTTTAAATAGTACACTGAATCTAAGGTAACTTTCTGTAAGTCTTCGAAATAATGTCAGAAGAACGCTTGACTATCAGAGAAGTAATTGAACTCTTCCTGACTGGGTCATAAAATCAAATCTAACAAGAAAATGAAAAATAAAATCCTATCTAGTTGGTTGAAAGATATTTCAGCTTGAAAGTTCATCTAAATAAAATCTGTTCAAACTAGTCTCACTTTTTTGTATTTTCATTTATCATTTAAACATTAGTAGATTTAATCAAAAGATGTATAAAATGTAAAAGCACAATCAAACACTATGCAGGTATTTTTCAAATGGCTGAATATTTAGAAATATCTGTTTATGTAGCGGCTTATTCTAAATGATTACAGGATGATAAAAACTTATTTTGAAATAGAAATAGGGAAAATTCAGTTCAAGTTATTGAAAGATATGGCTCAACTTGACAAACTGACATTTAGAAAAATAAACCAAGTGATCTTCCATGCCTGAAAAAGAGGAGGGGGGGAGCCATAAAAATGATTTTATTGTTTAATATATAAAAACTCAATGGATCATTTAGGAAAGTGTTCTGACGCTTTTTAAACCTTACTTTACACCAAATAGGCTCTTGGGAAAGAGATAAGAATAGATGGAAGGCTCAGAAGAAATTGAAGATTTTTGAACTTCACCTGCAGTCATGGGACAGAGAAGGTTCCAATGGAAAGACATGTGCCATCACTCGGTCTATAATAAAATTGCAGTTGATAGGCTACTGCCTTTTCCATCTCTGTTGAGAAGATCACTCATTATTTTTTACTGTGGCAAATTTGCTAGAAACAATTTAAATGAAATGTTCTCAGTATACTCATCTCTGTACACACTCATATTGATTGGGAACTTATTTTTATGTCCATACTTAGAAATCTGCACTGATTTTTTGAAAAAAAAATACAGTTCTACTGTTTGGATATTTTATAATTCATTCAAATATTCCTATATATGTAAGCATGTCTATGGATTAAAATCTTTTAGCTTGGGTTTACAGTATACTTGCATACATACATTGAAAACCTGTTATTTTTCAAGGATACCATTTTGGTGATATAATTTTTGGACTCATTAATAGGATATTTTCTTGATTTTGATATCTATTGCAATTTTACATTTCCAGAAAGTTTATACTTAATTTATTGCTTATTACCACTGTACAATATAAGAGTAAAAGCACCTGTATCATTTTATTTGTTTTTACTAGTATTTCTAGTGTAGAAACAAGTATTAATTTAGTTTCCTTACCAAAATTGGTTAACTTCTATTTCACAGCCCCTCCCTGCCCCCACCCCACCCCCGCCAAAAAAAAGAAAAAACGAACTAGGGCTTGGAGAAGAACAATGAAGAACTCTCTGCCATATGTGGGCATCAGGGGCACACACTGTTAAATTATGTGCCTACTCACATACTTTTCCCATCTTTAAGTGGCAAAAATAAATATAATCTGTAATATTTACCAAAATGTAAACTCTTTGTGAAATAGAAATGAAGAAGTAAATGCACATGAACTTGAATTTGTGCTTTACATTAAATGTTTTACATTTCTCACCTTTTTAGTATATAGAAATCCAGTTATCTATCAAGTAAATCCAAATTTTGATATCCAAATAATGTTTACCTAAATATGTCACAAATCTTTAAACTGGCATAATAAAATATGAATTATTAGAAATCTTAAAAATTAGATAGAAATATTACATTATTTGACCAGCTTTCCTGAATAAGCCTAGAAAAAGAAATAAATAAAATCTATCATTATATAATGGTGATTGACAAAAGAAATTTAAAACTAGTCTAGTTACTATCATGCTAGTCTAGTTTGTAAAATATCTACCTTAATTGTAATGAACTTAGTTTCATAAAATATTTGTGAGTTGGATTTTATAATGAGAAAGTTATTATCAAGAGTATCACAATGTATTAAAAGCTAAATTTCCTTGCTTTGGGGAATGTTGTATTCATGGGTTGCAAGGAGAGCAATTACATACAGGACACATAATTTATAGTATTATTTGTAATGGTCACCCAAGGAGTCAAATACAAATAAAGTGCAGGAAATCTGCCCACAGCACTAAAGACCTAGAAAATCCAGCTGAGGACCTCTAACCTGCATGAGTTCAGTTGAAAACCTAGAGCCCATGACACTGACTCATGAAAGTCTATTTCATGTATCTATGCTGGGTAGGCCCAAAAGGTCAGTGGTGGAAGCTAGAAAGTCTGTGCCAGCAGGATGAAAGATCTGTGCTAGCAGGCTAAAGGTTTCATACTGGAGCCAAGAAATAATGCTCAAAATAAGGACCACAGCTCCCTCGAAAAGTACCACAGCCATCCTCAGTGACAGTGAGGTCCCGATCTCCTCCCGCAATGAGAACAGCAGAGTTCCTATCAGGAAGCCAGCATGACAACCTTCTGGAGATTAAACAGCACACATCTTCCCCTCCAGATCTAGGAAACGATTATCAAAGTGAGGACCAAAGTTTCCCCAAAGTAAACCGGAGCCATTCTTACCAACAAGATCCAGAGCTCCTCCCATCATAACAGCCAAGTTCATATCAGGAGAACCGATGACTCCAATGATTAGGAGAACCCACAACGCTACTCTTCCTCTCCAGGTCTCCTTTTATGCTGGCAGCAGTCCTCAGGTGGGCCATCCATGCGCAGCACCATGCTGATTCGGTTCAACTGAACTGAGAAATTTTACATATGCTTCGTTATCCCTATTATCCAAAAATATATCATTAAATTCAGACACAGGTCAAGAATACGCAGAAACACAAAACTAATGGCCTTTAACAAGCATTATTTTCACTATGAACATGAATGCTTAATTACTTGAGTTTAAAGAAATACACCATTATCACCACCACCATTAAGACAACAAACTAAGGAATATATGATTCTCTGTTCTGTCTCACTCTATAAAGAGGAGTTTATTGTGGCATAAATGCGAATTGAGCTAGTTGGTGGCTCACACCTGTAATGCCAGCACTTGGGAGGCTGAGGCACCAGCATCCCTGGGATCTGCATAGTGAGTTCAAAGCCATCCTGTTCTACATGGTGAGACCCTGTCTCATAAAATCTAAATAAATAAATGAGTAAATAAATAAGTAAATGCAGATCAGCAGTTGGTCAAAGCATACAAACAAATGTGCATTCACTCAAACCAACAGGGGCTAAAACATTAATTTACTGACTATAAACAAAGGAAAAACAAAACCAAAACACGCAATCAGAAGATTAAATAGCACAGAGAGAAAGTAATCAATAGTTACACCCCTGTTTGAAATTCATCAGCCAGGAAAAGGTTTACCTAGGCTGAAGTTATTTGAGACACATTTTTTTCTGGGAATGAGATTTATCTGATTCTAACAGGTGACTTCACTGCACATTTTGGTGCATGATATCCAAAACAGTTCTAGAATAAATTTAACACAAAGTTAAAACTAGTGCATTCATGTTAAGTATTAAATAACTATGTCGGAGATTTTACTTATTAACAAATGAGAGAACCAGTAAGTATAATGCAACTGGTTCTTCATTTACTTTTACAACAAAAGCATTAGAGCTTTTGAGTTTGCCATTTTTTGGTAACCTTTTGCTGTTGTTATCACTTTACTGCCTATCTTTTAATGCAATTGGTTAGGTTTTCATTTTTTGGTTTCATTTCCATTTGTTTCCTTGCCGCGTCCTTCTCTAGCCATGTTCTGTTGACAAGGTCCAAACATGGAAGAAGATAGATCTTCAAGGAGGACGTCTTCTAAGAAAAGGCCGCAGCATAAAAATTGGCTTTGTGGGAATGGGTTAACATTTCTGGGGAACTAGTGTTAACTCGTGCTCTGATCCAATTTGGAGGATTTCTTTTATTTTCTTTCCTGTG
>RJWM01041413.1:0-14888 GCA_004363535.1 Dasyprocta punctata | reverse complement strand
TTACACATTTTATTTTAAAGGGTAACATTTGACCATTCAAGTACTGTTAAATTTAAAAGGAGAAAAGCTAAATGCAATAAAGTTTCCCGAATGAGATTTTGGAACAGGAAAAGACATTATAGAAAATTAATGAGTCTAAATAAAGTATGGAGTTCTATTAATACCATCTACCAATGTTGGTTTATTAGTTATGACAAACGTACCATAGTGACGTAAGATGTTAACCATTGGGGAATATAGGTGTGGGGTAGATGGGAACACTATTTTTGTAACATTTTTGTCACCTAAAACTATTATAAAATAAAAGTTTATTAAAAAATAAAGAACTTTTATTTCAATCTCGGATAAATCACAACTTTGGTAAAAGTCTAGTGTCCCAACACATGACAGTAACTAAGCATCAACCAATATCAAATGTCAGTCTAATTATAGCATCTAATATTTTCGAGAGTACGAAAAAATCATGAATGTTGAAACCTCAATTCAAAATATGTAAAATCTTAAAGCATGAAACTAGTAAGACAACAATATTTAGATGAGATACTGTGAAAATTAGGAAGCCATCATACTTTCTTGAGTGAGGAATTGATGTGAAAGCAATGGTTTGGCGATCTATTGTAACTGCAGTTTGCAAAATGGATTGAAGATGGGAAGAGATTTGAGATAAGAGAATCAGCAAAGAGTCAACAATTGTAATATGAAACTAAAATTCCAAGTCAAAATTCTAAAATGAAATAAATGTATGGCAAGGATTTCAAGCAACGCTATTCTTAGTGCCACATACAACCTGTTTTAGCTGCCTGGGGACAGACAGACCCTATTGTGGAGACAAGTGTATCAGGCAATCTTATCCTGACACAATGAGATGGTTCAATCATAGAACTATTTCACATCCTTATGTTCCAAGTCCAAGTTTTACTGGCATCTTATGGTCAGTACCATCTGGTCACTTCTGCTTGTCCTATGGCAACCCCATTTTAGCTTGCTAGTCAAGCTGTGTCTATGCTTTTTTAAAACTAGTAATCTATTTTAATGTTTTAAAATTATCAAGAAATCATTTCAAACTTACAGAAAAGCTACATATAGAATACCATGTATATTATTATACCTGTTGGCAAACATTTATTTTATCCTTTTTTTCCATTCACATGTTCTATCTCTTTTTCCCTTCTCCTTCTGTTCCTCCTTTTAAATCACTTGAGAGTAATGTCATACTCCATGGTCCTTTAATCTTAAATACTTCAACATGTATTTCTTAAGGAAATCCTTTTATAGAACCACAGAATTATTATTATTTTTATTTATTCAGTCACTCCTTCATGAAGTAAACTGACCTGTGAAAGCCAAACAGGTCCTGGTTTGACTTGTCCTATTGCCAACTGAATTATGAGAAAGAAAATTTCAAAGATTGATCTTTAGGTCTTTGCGAGTACGACAGAGTCAGAGTTTTCAGATAGCTTTAAATTTGATTCATGTGTTCACCTCAGTTTGGCTATTATGGAAACCTTTGGTCAAGGAACAATACAGATACCTATAATAATATTCCTTACTATGTGTCAGATTCTGTTCTAAGCATTTGTATTTACTAAGGAATTTAATACTTGCAACAACCTTTTAAGGGCTGTAGCATGATTATCCTCATTTTATACATGGGGAAATGTTGACATAGAAGTTAACTATCTTGCCCGTAAATACACAGTTGATGGGGGATTTAAACTCAGTGTTTCTCAGATACATTTTTCATTTCTCTCTTCTCTGTCTGTCTGTCTCTGTCTGTCTCTCTCTCTCTGTATGTTTAGCCTTCTCACATTTCATTTCTCTAAAGATTATCCCAGGTTACTTGTTTCTTATTATTGATTGCTTCTCATTGTGTCTTATTCCCCAGGAGAGAAGCATTCATTCTCTTGATATGTTTGTTTTTCAGCTGAGGAAAAGGTGACTAGTCTCATGAGCCCAGAAGAATCGACTCCGAGGAGGGTGTTTACACGTTCTCCCACTCACCAGCTGTTAAAAGTCTGCAGGCAAAGAGCACGATCTTATTACTTCAATGGAAGCATGCGACAAGGTTCCCCAAGCACCGATAGCCAAGTGGATTTGCTGCACTGGGGATGTCTAATAAATGATTCATCAGAAGCATTTGATAATAATCTGTCTTGCTGCAGTGTCGTCAAACTTAATGTTTTCTCTTCTAGGCTTGTGCATGTGTAAGAGGTTCCCTCTGTATTGGCTTGAAGTCTAATCCACAATTCTCTTCATTCAGACTAGACTTGACCTCTTTGTGCTATTTATAGAGCTGATGAGAGTTAATAACTACTATTTATTGAGGGCTTGTTATTCCAAGCATTAGGATGATGTTCTATATAAATTTAATCCTCACAATGGCCCTGTAAGTCTGTACCTAATATCTCCAATTTGTCCATGAAGAAATGGAGGCTCAGAGAAGTTTGTTTGCCATGGTAAGATCACACAGCTTCCAAGGATAAGATTCAAATCTAAGTCTAACTCCACAGCCCCTCTGCAATAATACTTTACTATGCTCCTTATTCCTGCAGAGATAGTATCATCACAGGTATCATTCTTCTACAGTATTCCTCTACAATATTTCATGAATGGGAGAGGGATGGTGGTGTATGTATAGAAGTGTCTTGGAGGGGATGATCAGGGAAACTTTAGAGGTGCAGAGGAATCATGGAATTATTTTCTAAGCAAAGTCACACTTTATGTTATGTGACCTGTGAGTCAAATCCAGCCCCTTTGTCTACTTTTGTAAATAAAGTTTTATGAAAAAAAAATGGCCATACCTAATCCTTTATGAATTGCCTGTGCCTGCATTCTTTCTATTATGGCAGATTGCATAATTATCACAGAGATCATAAGGCCCCTTTTAGAAAATGTATGCTCACCCTGACTAAATGACTTTTGGAAGAAAGCTGACAGTTTTCATTAAGACCAATTTATTATTTTTTCCATGTGACTCAAAAACCACATGAAGATTTGTAACACTTAGATCAGAGATGGCGAACCTTTTAGAGGTTTCAGTGATAACAAACACCCACTGAGGCACATGTGTCATAGGTTCGCCACCACAGGCTTAGGTAATCACTGGTAGTGGGGGTTGGGTGTGTTGGGGGGAATCTAGCCAGAGAGAGGTAGGGGCAAGGAATAGAAGGACTTGTGCGTCTGGGTAACCAGGCAAGTTCTCACTCCAGACTCCTCCCACTCATGTCATTCCTATCCTTCCTGCCAAACTGTGTCCTCAAATAGCTCTTTGTCCATTAACATGGAAGTGGCTTCCCACATACAACATACTCAAATCGTAACAACACTTTGGCCTAGAATTCAAAAGTCATTACAATCTAACCTCTGCCAATCTCTCTCCTCACATTCTTTTTAACTTTATTTTCCCAAAGAAAATCATGCCAAATTAGAGTTTATATTTTAAAGACAATTTATTTGCATTTGATTCACTTTTGTGGAAAGTAAATATATATTCTTATAGGTGTTCATCTTAGACTGTCAAGGATGTTACAACAAAATATATACTCTAGATTGTATAACTTATAGTCTACAGAAACTTATTTCTCATAGTTCTAGACAGTGAAAGTACAAGATCAAGTTCCTGGAAGCAAATTCAATGTCTGGCCAGGACCTGTTCTTTGACAGACAGCACCTTCTCAGTGTAATCTCACATGTTAGAAGAGGCCAGGTTGTCCCTCAAAGGCTGTTTTTCCCCTAGGCATACATAAAGGCTCTGCCTCCATGACCTGTTTACCTCTCAAAGGCCCCACTTCCTAATACCACCACTTTAGGGGTTAAGATTTTCAACAAATGAATTTGGGGAGGACACAAATATTGAGACCATAGCAGTTGTATCTGACAACAGGATACCAGACTTAGTTTCAAATATAATACCACTTTACCTAAGCCAAAAAAAATTATACATGCATTATTTACTTTTCTACAGATGTTATCCAATTGTATTTAGCAAAAAAGAAGTTTAGCTATTTTAAAAATACAATATGACAAGCTTTCTTCCACACTGCTGTGTATTTTTCATAAAGATAACTTTTGTGGCTGCAGAATGTTCCATTTCCTATATGTCCTAATGTTTTCTTTATTTGATTTTAATTTTTATTAGTACATGTTTACAGTACATAGTGATTACATTCATGTTGTGTAGTTGGTACATATACATCTTAATTCTTTTTATCTCTCCTTTCCCTCCCCTAGAGTTTTCCTAATACTTCTGCATTATTTGGCCATTGAAGGTTTCTTTCTCCATCCATTTCATCTCCTGTCACAGGGAAGAATCTCCCAACCTGTTAGGTGTCAAATAGGCTGTGTTCATGTCTCTTGATATCAAAGAATGGATTTGAGGACAAAAGAGGTTAAAAGCAGGAAAAGTTTATTGAGAGAAAGCTCCTGAGAGATAGGAAGTGCCTGAAAGTTGGTTGCTATTGAGGCTTTCCATCCAAGGATATTTCATACACGAAAATCAACATACAGAATTACAAATATAGTCACTTAGCTAATATTGATCGCCTAGCCAATAGGGAAGAATGGCATGTAGCAAGGATGTATGGTGAGCTTCATTAACTTTAGCTTATCTGTACTGTAACTTCTAGTGTAGAAAGAACACAGGATTCCTAGAAAGGGATGCCAGTATAGGTGAAGGTGTTCTGGGCACCCACCTATCCATCGGATGCACTATCTGGGCTCACAGGACCAGGCGGTGCGAATTACAGGATAATTTTAAGCTGCCATTTATCTCTAGGAAGGCATTCAAGCCTGGCCATTGTGTGTCCATCTTGTGGCGTGGCTCTCTTCAAATTCACTTCCAGCCACAATTTTGATGTGTCTTATATTCTGCACTGACTCTCTCGAAGGCCTGATCCTCTCTAACTGCCTATTAATTTCTATCAACTTAGCTGTTTATAGTATTACTTCCATTCCTTGGACTTGTACTTTCCCTGGTTTCTTTCTTTTTTTTTTTTTTTTTCCCACTCAGGCTGTTTCTTGGCTTGGAAAGAATACTGTGTTCCCTTCCTGTCTGTTGTTAGGTCAAGGTGTAGCCCATGGGATGGAAAGAAATGGGCTACATTCTCTAACATGGAAGTTTACACCCTGCCTCACACCCTACCCTTCCAGATTTCCTGCGGTCACCTTTTCTACTCCAAATGTTTGTCGTGGACAAAATACAGACTGACTTTTAGAGTGAGGAAAGGGGTTCAGGAAGCTTATTTTCTCAGGAAGTACTGACTGCTACCATCATAACCTGACAGCAAAGGCACTCCAGTATCAATATACTTACAGACACTATTATTTCTACACTTAGAAGAATGACTTATTTGGAAAAAAAATAGCCAACACATATATTTTCTATGTGTCAGGCATTATTCTGAGCACTTTGCATAGTTCAGTCACTTGTTTTCCTAAATCCTATTGAGTCAATACTGTTAATACACTTATTGCAGATGACTAAACTGAATTACAAAGAGGTTAAGAAATTGCCCAGGACTACACTACAAGTGAGTGGCAAATTTGGAACCTGAGTTCAGATAATCTGGCAATGGAGTCTGGATGCTTAACCAATGAGTATAGTCACATACTATGGCTTAATCTCCCTACTCTCAGCCTGGCCTGCATTATTTTCAGAGCATATAAAGAGGGAGAGGGGCTGCTGAGCAACGTTCTTACCAGAAACACTGAACCAGTTCCTCTGTGCTAGAGAGACCTGGTTGCTGGTGAGCATGGATCTGGCCAGGGGAGGTTTCCTTTCATGAGATGAACAGACAGATACATTTACTTTGTTCTTGGTCATTCCTTGAACATGACAAGTCCAGAAGCACATCCAAGTCCAAACTGGACTGTGTTGAAAATCCTTCTGCCTTTGACACCTTACTCATTTCAGTGTCCCCAGTGCCCCAAAGTCAGCCAACACACACAGAAAAGATGCTATGAGAACAGTAATGTCACAATGGCTAGACTTCAGTTAACTGACTCTCTCATGCTCTCCCCCAAGGAAGCAGTGGAGTCTTTTGCAATGGATCACATAGGAGTAAGGGGAAGGAAAATTCAGAGATTCTGGCAAAGGTGAGTATAATTACAAAGTCAAGTTAGAAAGGAAATGAATGGTTATTGGCCTGTAGTTTAGGGAATGATTCCTGAACTCTTGAGTTCCTCCATGATAGCTCCGCTAAGCAAATCTCCAGCCTCTGCTTTAATTCCTGTACAGACAGGGATCTTACTGCCAACCTATTCTACTTCTGTGTGGCTCTATTAGAAAACCAGACATTTTTTGTTGAGTGGAGTTCTCCTGTAACTTCCATAGCTGCATCTAATTCTATCTGTGGGTTGTTAGAGAACACAACACCCTCAGGAGATTTGAATTCAATGATTATTTCCTCCTTGTGTTCTTCAGGCTAAATATGCACAAGTGCTGTAATTCTGTCTTTTCTCACATGGTTTTCTGGCCCTTCACCAGTCAGGTTTTTGTCCACTGACTGCCTCCTACTGGGCTTAGAACTCTAAGAATGAATCTGGACAACCAACTTCAGGGCAGACTACTACTAACCTGAGAGGAGACTGTCTATCACAAATGACAAGTCCAAAGTATAGTACTCTGACTTTTAAGGTGTTCCAAGGATTTTGGGTGAGTTTGGCTTTTAGTGAGAAGAGGACAGAAAATGCAGAATTAGTTACGTTTCTGTGATTGGGAAGAGATGATATTTTCTGAATGTTTACTACATGACACACTCTGTGCCAAACACTTCACATGAATTATTTCATTAAATCTACTCAATGACAATTGTAAGTGCTAGAGTTATGATCTGTATTTCCCACCTAAATAAACTAAGGCTTAGAGATGCCTCCAAGTTTTCCCAAGATTAGTACTGTATATTAACACCCTGGCCAGATATTAGCAGGGAACAATGGGTAAAGATTTGGGGCTTCAGCAAAGCGCAGCATCTAGCTAGTGTTAAGCTTCAGAAACACCACATATAGCAGTGAAAGGGGGATGCAGGGTGAAAATCAATCTGTAAGGCTTCGAAGACCCAAAGGGGCAATGAGCCATGCAAAGTTGGCACTGAAAGATATGATGTGTAGGGAGAAGTAGTAGCAACACCTACTACTTGTTAAATGCCTACTAAACCAGGCTTTCCAAATACATAATCTCCTTTAATCCTCACAACAACCCTAAAAGGGAATTATGATTGCTACGTTAGAGATGAGGAAATTGAGGCTTAGTGAGGATAAGTGACCCTGACAGCTATATAGCTGGCAAGCAACAGCATCAGGATTTAATGCAGACAGCTTTATGTTTGCAGAAGACTGTTGGAGACATGGAAGAGAAGCAAATTTCTCTCCCATGAGATGAGGATCGCAACTCAGAGCTAAGGCAATCCCTTGTTCTATTCAGAAAGGACAGAATACCAACTTCTGGACATACACTTTGTCAGACATTAACAGTACTATGAGGCTACCTTGACTTAGAGTTTCCTCACAAGAGGTTCATGGAAGCCCAAGAACCTCAATTATATAACAACCTATGACTAGATATGCTATTTCAGAATCAGAAATCTAAGGTTTAAAACATGTTTTATTCTTCTGTTATTCCTATTTTCCTTTTTAAAACAATTTGCTTTCTCTTGGTGGTTTCCACAGATTACTGAATCCCACTCCCCAACCTTTCTAATTCAGTAGGTTTGGAGATGAGGCTTGAGAATTTGCATTTCTGACTTTAGCAAGTGATAACAATGCAGCTTGTCCAAAGGTCAGTTTAAGAACAAATGCTTTATTTTATTGCTAAAACTACTTCTGAAATTTTCAACTTGACTTGGGTGTGAAAAAAGTACACAAAAGGTAAAGGATTTGCCTAAGGCCAGAGGCACTGGAAGAAGTTGGGGTATAGATTTAGCGCCCAGTTTGCTGAGCAATTGTGGTAAGGGAACCCTTATGGTCTGGGGAAGAGGGAAATCATAGCCCAAAAGAACTAGCCATGCCTGGTGGGAAACAGGCGAATCTAAGGGTCCAGGATGAGCTGGGCCAGGGAGCCAGACTGGTCAAAAACCAGAGATCTGAGGAGCGCAGAAATCAAGTTGGGTAGAGCTGTTGTCCAAAGTAGCAGACTTCTGGCTGAGCTTCAGGGAAAGAACTAGAGGAGTTAGAGGCAAGGAGCCAGGAGTGAGCTCCTGGGGTGTGGGCCCCTGACAGTCTGGCGATCACATTTCAGCTGTGACTCACTGTCTCCAAAAGCCTCTTCCTCTTGCTGCGGCAGTGGCTGTCAGTCATAAAGTGACCCAGAGTTGTCCTCTGATGGGGTGAGGTGAAGTCCTTGAAGGAAAAAAAAAACAGGGAATGGAACCAAATGCTGTCTCTTTCCCTTTGTGGTGGGTCTAAGCGTAAGCAAGGGCAGTCTGGCGTTTTGACTTTGCTGTTCTCCACACCCCAGGCTGTGTGCCACCTTCCTAGGAAACTGACTGCAGTGCAGTGCACAGATCTGTCTGCCTTTGAGGCTGCAGCATTGGGGCAAGAGCTGGGCACCTACCTGTACCCACTGCTCCTAATGGAATCGAAGGGACCTGAATAGGATTTTTCTCTTGGTAGCGAGAACGTGAACAACTCTGTAAAACGGCCTACCACTCCTCCTTTCAGCTGGCAGGAGCAAAACTGGGCATAGGCTTTCCCCACACTCTCCTACCTAGCCTGAATCAAACTCTTGTTTTCCTTTTTGTGAAATTTATCTCAATTCTTGTACATCTTTGTTCAGTTAAAAAAAAAAAAGAATTTATTGAATGTGCAGTGTGCCAGGCTCTGTCCTGGGAATACAAAAGCGTAAAAGAACTCCTGGCCCTCAAGTAAATCATAGTATAGTTGGGAAAACTCATAAACAGAGATAATTATAGCATTGTGGATAAATACTGTTTCTCAAACATAGAGCTCATGCCTTCTCCAGGCCCTTTGTATTTGTTATTCCTTCTGACTAGAATGCTTTTCCCCAGGTTAGGTGTGTGTGTGTGTGTGTGTGTGTGTGTGTGTGTGATTGGAGATTGATCCAGCTGAGCTACATTCCCAGCCCTTCTGAGACAAGGTCTTGCTAAATTGCAGAGGCTGACCTCGAACTTGTGATTCTCCTGCCTCAGCCTCTTAAGTACAGTAGCTGGGATTACAGGCTTATACCACTGCATCCAGCTTCCTCAAAGCCTTGTATGAGTCTATGATCCATCCCAGCTCTTGGGTCATTCCTGAGAGGTGTCTTTCTTGACCTTTGGGAAACTGAACTGTCCATATTTTCTGAGTCCATTTTCCCCATTATAGTCTTCTTTTTAAATACACAGGAGTCATATCACACTTTGTCAGTCTCCCACAGTGGACTGTAAATTCTGAGAGCAGGCCCTTATCACTGAATTCTTTTTATAGAACTGGTACATAACAGGTACTCAGTAACAATTTCCCTTTTATTCATTGATTCCCAGTGACTGCTCAGTAGAACTTTTCTGAGCTTCGGGAGTCATCCAAATGGAAGGCAAGGCACACCTCCCAGGGGAGGAATTTTTCCAAGCCTACTGCCTTCCTCAAGTTTCCATTATCTATCCCCTTGGGGCGGACTGAGCAGGTTTACTTAGCTCTTCACTGTACTGGCACTTCAGACATATTTCTAAACCCTCACTGTCCTCTGCAAAGTCTGCGTTCTTTCTCGTGTGTTACAGAAGCTGAAGCAGGCTTGGGAAGACTGGCTTGCTCAAGATCACAGTGAGGAAAGTGCTGGATGGGGAGGGGAGACGGGGGTCTCTGGGAAAGGTCTACCAGGCCTCAAAGCCCTTAACAGAGCCATCCCCACGTTTCCACCACATTCGATCCCTTGTCCCCGCAGGCCCATTTCCCACGTTTCTGCGGCATCCTCATCCCATCTCTTTTCTTTTTGCCGGACATCTAGTTTTGGTCTCGCCAAGGCCAGGGTAGGAAGGTGCTTCTGGCACATTCAGGATACAGACTGGGCTGATCTAGCTCCAGGATCAGAGCTTTCCTTCCGGGACACTCCCCACAGGCCCGGGTGCTGGATGCCCAAGGTCTGCAGCGATCGCGATAGCCAAGGAAGGAGGATGGGGAAGGGTGGAAGCCAATGGGCAGCACTCGCAATCTGGGGTATCCGCGCGGGAATACTGGGCAGCAGGACCGCGCGAGCCCGGGCCGCAGTGCGCAAGCGCGACGCGCTCCCCGTCCCTCCCTTCTGCGCGCCGCCCTTTCACCCTGGCAACGGCGGCGCGACAACAGCGCGCGCCGGCTGGGCGCGGACGGGCGGGGTGGGCGGCGCCGGTGCGGTGCGGTGCGGGTAGCAGAGGCTGCGGATAGTAGTCTAGGCGTGGACGACTTCCTCCGTGTCCTCCGTCGCTTTCCGTGGCGGTTTCGGGCGGCGGGTTAGCCTCTCGCGATGGACTCCCAGAAGGTGAGCTCGGGGAGGCGCGCGGGCCCTCGGCGGCCGCGGGCCGGGCCTGGTGGGCGGGGCGCGGGGCTCGCGGCGGAGGGCGAGGCCTGAGCGCGGCGGCTCCCGCAGGGTGCAGGAGCCGTGCCTGCTGACCTGGGACGGCCTCGATCCTGCACTTTTGTGGGGCTTGGCTCCCGAGACTCCATGGAGGCCGGCCTCATTTTAAAATAAGTCACTGTGCAGCGCCCCAGGCCCCCTTTTTGCCACAGCCTGCCAGCGTGCTCGAGGGCGTCTCCCTGCCTCCTCTGACGCGGAGATCTAGGCACAGCCTTGCTTGGGGTCTCCCGGCTGACGCCCAGGCTAGCGCTCTTTCTCCCACGTAGACTCCTTCCTTGGCACCCTACGTGCGGTTCAGGTCCCGACCCAGCCGCCTTTGTACCGCTTCCCTCTCCTCTCCCCGCGACTTGGTCCTGAACTGGTCTTAGTGTTTGTAAAATTGAGAGGAAAGAGTGACAGTGGTCAGAGCAGCCACCCCACCTTCTTTAACCAGCTGGTGTTGCTGGTCGCGGTTACCCAGTGCTTGCTGTGGAATGCTTTATACTTTGAGAACAAGTTGAGGAAAGGATGTACAGGACAGTATTCCTAAGTAAAAATATTGAGAGATATAGCCAGTGTGGTCACGAGAGAGTTTTTGACATTCAGTTATAAACCTTGAGTAGAAATCAACCCCCACATTCTCTTTGTTAGATTATAGTGTAATTGAAATGTAGTACCGGATAAGAAAGGAAAATAAATGTTATTCATAATGCAGCAGGGGAAAATAAGGGCATATCTAAGAGACTGTTCGTTTCTATGGATAGAAAGCACTAGAAAGACAGTAAAAAAACTATTTTGCTTGGGCTCACTTTGAAGAGCATGAGAGAATAATTTAATGTGTTAAGCATCGACTGTTATAGTATTTTACAGTAGTGTAGATTATTTCATTGTTTGTATTTGCCTCGAAACTCAGTTGGGTGTATCCAGTTTTTCCAAGACTATTTATTAGTCTTTTGAAAAATTGTTTCGTGTGTTTTGAATATGCATAAGTTTAAAACATTAACTCTTCATAAATTTTAGAACATCTCACCGCTTGTTAGATAAGTTATATTTTTTATGGACATAAGCAGAGGTCAGATGAAAGAGCAAAGACTTGCGAGTTCATACCTACATTTCCACTAAGAGCAAAGACTTGGGAGTTTACCAGATCTGTAATATGAAGCAAGTTAGGTAGCAGTGATTAACCTGTTTAGAAGAATATTTTATACGCTTGTGAAAATCTGATAAAATCATTTGTGGAAACACTGTATTTTAAAGATTATGAAGAATTAGCACTAAAATATTCCTTACAATAAATAAAATACAAAAATGTGTTGTAATGTATGGATCGTTTTATCAGTGGAGGTATATTCCTCAGCTTACTGAGGAATCAAGAATTGGGGATTGTGACTCCTGTGAGGTGCTGCTGGTAAACTAAGATTTGAACCTGTTTTTTCTCATTTCGAATGATGTATTTGTGTATTTACAGGGTACCATATACAGTTTCCTCGGAGTTAGCAAAAAATTAGCTGCTCTTTGTGTTGATGCTGGTGTATCTTATTGGGGCTAACTTTGAGAATCAACTTTTCAGTATTAGAAGATATGTTCAGTTTCGTTGGTGGTATCAATCTTTCTAATGATAAAAAATTATATTACTTTGTAGTTTATAAAGAGTATCTGGTATTGATGTTTATAAACCATTTGGTGTTTCAAATTTCAGCTTCTTTTTCTCAAGAATTAACTGCAGAATCAATTACTTGTGTCAAATAGTAATGAACCAGACTGAATATTTCTCTCTAAATAAGAAAGCAAAACACTGCTGTCATGAGTTTTAGAGACTATTTTCTGTTAGAATGTTACAATAAAATAATAGGATGGGTGGTATAAGGAAGATAGGTACTAAAAGTGATAAAGTGCGAGGATTGTAATGGCCTGACACCGAACCGGACCAAGGAAGCCAAGGCCAAAACAGAAGTTTGGGAGTCTTTAACAATAACAATAATAATAATAATAATAATAAGCAGCTGGAACTGCCCGAGATCCTCCACGCAGGGAGGTCCAGAGCAGTGTCAAGCTTTTACAGCAAGCAGAATTTAAAGCAAAAAGCACAACCTGGTTAGAACAGTTTGTCTCTCAGAGATAGTCATACACGGGAAAGTCTTAGCTTTACCCTTTTACTTTACTGGAATTTGTGTCGACTTGTTAGGTGAGATCATTTTGCGGGGAGGCCAGTATTTTACCATATGTTATCTTTGAAAAGAAACAAGGGACAGCACACCCTGGCAGACAGTCAGTTAATATCAGCACTTTTAAGAACATCGCATCGGGTTACAGGGGCTGAGTCATGGGTGAATATAGTCTTATGTTTTACAGGCTTTTAGCTGGCCTACCACAGGATGATCTGAATATATTCCTGTTTGTAACGGACTGGAGTTTGAGCTTTACGTTATTAAGAGGCTCATTCTGGAGCCAGGTCTGCGTTTGTATTGTGTATGAGCTTTAATACTTTATTCTTTGCCTTAATTTCTTCATGTGTAAAATAGAAACAACACTTCCACTTGCCTCAAAGGGTTACTATGAAGATTCTTTTTCCTTTTCTTTCTCTTCTCTGTTTTTTTTTTTTTGTTTTTTTTGTTTTTTTTTGTGGTAGTAAGGATTTAACCCAGGGCCTCCCACTGACCTACATCCCCAACTTATTTTAGTATTTTACTTTGAGACATATTCTCACTAAGTTGCTGAGACTGGACTCAAGTTTGTAATCCTCCTGTTTTAGCCTCCCAGAGTGCTGGGGTTACAGGTATGCCAGACTGGTTGTGTTCATTTTTAAAAACAACTTAATAGTGCCTAGCACACATAGTACTGCTAGCTGCTGTTAGAAATTTTATATTCTCAACCTGAAAATAACTGTCTCCTTTTCTAATCCAGTATAGACATCTTTACCCTTTAGACCATGTTTTCTACTTTTACATCTGTAAGAAGGTATTCCATATGGTGGTGCCAAAGAAGGATTGTTAAATCCTAATTGAAAGAGGATTGGAACTTCTGACTCATGCATTCTGACAATAAAGGTTAAGTTAACTGGACAGTCTTACAGAAGCTTGATTGGGCTAGTCAACAAATGGATTAGCTGGACCAGCTGCTTTTTTGTCTGTGAAAATGACTTGGACTTCAGTGTTTTGTTAGCAACAGATGCTCTGTTTGAGTAGAGGAAGAAAATACAATTGCTTTGGATATGTAAGGCATACTGTTGGGTACAGAAAACTGCAGTATTATCTCCCTAGCAATAAACAGAGGGGTATTGTTTATTTCAAGTTTCTGGGGCACTTTTGTGAACAGGATGTGCTATGAATTGGTAGGTGCCTTTGTTTGATACTCAAACCTTTATGTCCTTAAGTGGTTTTAAGATAAAATCCCAAAGGTTTCTTTACCTGATGAAATGTGCATCTTCAAAGAAAACATTGAAACAAATAAGACATTTGCACCTTTCTAGACTTTTGGAGCTTGGAATCTGATAGTTTTAAATTAAATTTTTGGACAGACCAGTCATAGCTACTTTGTTTTTGGGAAATATCCTAACTAATGGAATAATAATAAAGCATGGTGAGGACAGGAAATGAGATCCTAAAGAAGAAAAGTCACCAGGAGCGTATATGGTCAGTTGTTTGTTTTTCCTTACTGTTTTCCTCACATTTTTACTTCCTGCTTACAAAAGGGTAGTGAGAGGTGAGGCTTTACTGTGTAAGACTGGACAAACCTAGATTGGAGAGTTGAATTGGGCAGGTTTTAAAACTTGACTATCTGCAGCGGGTAGCATATCTTCACTTGGCTTCCTTATCCCTATTTCCTCATCCACACTGGTATTTGTTGTCTTTCGCCTTGGTAATGTACTCTGGCAGTTCAAAGACCACTACTCTTTTCAGGTACACAGCTGACTATTCCATGTTCCAAAATTATTTCTTCTTGGTTAAAAAAATTTTTCTGGGGAAAAGGAAGAGAAATGAAATTTGAGTATTGCTCTATATCCATTACTGTTTTGAACAGCTTTACTTCCTCTTTTCTTTAATATTTATTTATTTTGGAACTGGGAATCGATCCGAGGACCTTGCACTTGCCAGGCAGGTGCTTGTGTCACTGAGCTATATCTCCAGCCCAAACTTTACTTTCTTATAACTGCACTTGTATTGTATTGTATCTTGTTTCTGTTTTGTTTTATTTTATTTCTGTTTTGTTTTGTTTTGTTTTTTGAGGCAATCTCACTGTATTTCGGGTATACCTTGAATTCAAGAGCCTTCTGCCTCACCCTGCCAGATGCTGGGGTTACAGGCCTGTGCTGCCATGCCCAGCAGCAGCTCTCATTCTTATTGTGTAGATAAGGAAAATGAAGTTT
>RJWM01041412.1:0-14681 GCA_004363535.1 Dasyprocta punctata | reverse complement strand
GCCCAGGGCAGATGAATCATTAATCAGCATTTTTTTTTCTTGCAGGGACTAAATGGAGCTTGAGAACCTTTTAGTAATAAAGTGAATCCATTTATAAGTTTAGCTCAGGTTTTAGTGGCTATCTTATTACTATTCAGGTTATGGTTATAATATTGCTTAGTGAATAAACATTAATGATGATTTGTTTGTTTGTTTGTTTGTTTGTTTTTTGTGGCACCAGGGATTGAACTCACAACCTTGTGCCTGCCAGGCAGGCACTTAAGCCACTGAGCCAAACTCCCAGCCCTAGCTTTTTGAGACAGGGTCGCACTATGTGGCTCAGGCCGGCCTTGCACTCACATTGTAGCCCAAGCAGGCCTCAAACTTACAACGCTCCTCCTACCTCAGCCTCCCGAGTGCTGGGAGTAAAGGTGTGCGCTGCCATGCCCGGCTCCATGATGATGTTTTAAATGATGCTAATATCGACAGGTGATGATGGGTAATGGGCCCAGGGAAGTGTGTATCTTTAGCACCTACCTGCATGCTACTGTCATCTGAACTATCCCCAGAGTTCTGGGATGGAAGGAGGCTCTGACTCACAGAGCTCAGCTCTTCTCCAAACCTTCCAACTTCCTGAAACTTCTCAGTCAACTGTTGTTCTTCATCTTTCATAGCACAATTCTGTTGTGAGTCCTCCTCCTTCTGCCCCTTTTTTGGAAAAGTGCCCTCCTTTACAGATTCCTCTGGACTCTCTTTCTGCTTACTTTCTCCTAATACAGGACTGTGGTACAAATATAATGATAAAAAATATCAAAATGCTTATTGTGATCACAGACTAGGGAAGGAAAAGCCTACAAGTCAAGAAAGCACTGCAAACAAGATTTTTAACTTGAATTCTTTAGCAGAACAGCTTTTTTTCCCCCATAAACTTTTGTTTGTTTGTTTGTTGTTTGTTTGTTTGGTGCTGGGTATTGAACTCACAACCTTGCCCCTGCCAGGCAGGTGCTTAGGCCACTGAGTTAAATTCCCAGCCCTCTCCCCATAAACTTTATGATGAGTCGTATTTTCTAATCACATTCAGGGAAATGGTCCATCATAGAGATTTTTGTTTGTAGCTATACAACCATTTTAAATGAGTTTTATACTTTTTCAACTTTTGGAATTGTATTGGGCAGACACAGGTTATAGAGATTTGAAACAATTAATCAATAAGCATTTGGCATTTTGGTAAGCACCAGTGCTACAATAGTAACTAATCTATGACCTAAGGGGCTAAATATTAAACAAGAAATAGGGATAGAGCTAGGCATGGTGGCACATGCCTGTAATCCCAGCACTTGGGAGGCTGAAGCAGGAGGATCGCCTTGAGTTTAAGGCAAGTCTGTGCTACATAGTGAGGTCCTATCTCAAAAAACCAATAATAATAATAATAATGATAATAATATTAATATGCCTAATGTTTTTTAAAGTAGAAAAAATGAGTTGTTTCTTTCAGAAAGATGAAATCACATAATTTTCCCACCAAGTACAACTAAAATCCCTGAGAATTTTATATAAATCAAATATAAGAAAGACTGAAAGATGGAGAGAAGGCACACTAGGTAGACACCTGGGACTGAGGAATGACATGGCTATGACTTTCCCGGGCTTCTGTTATGTCTCATATGTTTCTGATTTGGAACTGAAAAAGACAGCAATACAAGGAAATGCCAATAGTTACTGGCAAAAAGAAAAAAAAAATAGACCCCACAAAAACCTGCTGCCTCCACTTAAGGGACCAGGAAAGGGACAGCCAAGGAGGAAAGGAAGTTTTTGGACAGCACTCACTTTGCCCTGGTAGAACATCACAGAAAAAACTGGCCCACCCCCACCAGGCAGCAAAGCCTCGACTCTCACCCTGACCAAGCATGAGGGACTCCAAGTCCCTGACAAGGGCGGTATCAGAGAAGGCCAAGTAGGGAGCAGCCTTTTATCCCTGCCGGGCAGTAACAAGCTCCCTATCCTCCCACCTTCTGCCTTCCCACTAGGGCCGTGTCACAGATGCCTAGTGGAGAGTCAGATTTTCATCATCACCCAACACAATGAAAGTGCTCCCCTTTGTGGTAACTCTGAGTGGAGGCCTGGCAGGGAGCAGGAACTCCAGAGCAACTGCTCCTTCCTTGAGTGTCCATGAGGGTTGAGTGAGAAACCTGGGGTTTCCTGGGTTTTCTTGTTGGGGTCTTTTAATTTTTTTTCCTACCCAAACCCAGCAGTAATTATATACCCATAATCTTCCCCCACCACAGTGGTACTGGAAGTCAGCTAACAGAGAGTTAAATAAAATTTAGTCTTGGACAGGTGGGGTGGTGCACTCCTATAATTCTAGCATTTGGGAGGCTGAGGCAGGAAGATTGCTGCACGTTATAGGCCAGATGGGACTACAAAGTGAGTTCAAAACCAGCTTGAACTGCAGAGTGAGACCCTGTCTCAAAAAAAAAAAAATCTACAGTCTTTTAGAATCAGAAGCATTTTGATTTCAATCTAAAGTCATTCCTTCCTAGAATGAAGCAAATTTGAACTTAAATGAAAAAAAGGCAACATGCATGCTGAGATTGAGATGTTGGAATTATCTGACAAAGATTTTAAATCAGCTATCATAAAAATGCTTCAATGAACAATTGAAAACATTCTCAAATCAAATAAAAAATAGTCTCAGAAAAGAACATTCCGTGAAGAAATAGATGGTATAAAGAATAAAGTAGAAAATTTAGAACTGAAAAATATAATTACCAAAATTTAAAAACTCGATGAATGGGCTCAGAAATAGAATGGAGAGAACAGAGAAAAGAATCAGTGAACTTGAAGACATAATCATTGAAATTACCTAACTCAGAAAAATAGAAAAAACAGTGGGGAGTAAAAATGAACAGAAACTCTAGGACTTGTAGTATATAACAAGAGATCTCCTGTGTTATCGGACCTTAGAAGGAAAGGAGAATGAAGGCAGGGCTGAAAAGTACTTGAACAGTTAATGATTGTAAACTTCTGCACAGATATAAAGGAGACACCAAGCCTTGGCATCGCGCCTCAATTTCTTGTCTGCAATCACCAGTACATCTGTCTCACTTTGTCAGTGCTTTGCATGGCCACATCTTGGGGTAAACATCAACAGAAACTGCCTCACTACTGAAATACTGAATTAGGCTCTGTTTTTTTTTTAATATAATACAATTTTTTCTTCTATAAGTCCATTTTTTTCTGGATTTCAATTTTATTTTTTTTATTTTTTATTTTTTTGTGGCACCAGGGATTGAACTCACAACTTCGTGCCTGCCAGACAGGCGCTTAAGCCATTGAGCCAAACTCCTGACCCTGGTTTTTTGAGGCAGGGTCGCACTATGTGGGTCAGGCCAGCCTTGCGCTCGCGTTGTAGCCCAAGCCGGCCTCGAACTCACAACGCTCCTCCTATCTCAGCCTCCCGAGTGCTGGGATTAAAGGGGTGTACCACCACGCCCGGTTTAGTCAATTTTTTCTTTTTACATAATTTGTTCCCAGTATAGTCATAAGTGTCTTCAATTCCTTGTGCCTACGTGACCAGGTCACTGCCTACCTTTCCATTCTCAGCATTCCATGTCCCATTTCCTCCCTTACTATGAGCCATTTTTAGGACCTCAAATAAATCATGCTTTCTCTCCATGAAAGTTACCTCCCTTCATTTTGCCTTCACTCTTTACTTCCAGACCCCAACTAAATTGTCACTTTAAGAATATTTGCTGATTGATTAGCCTGAGCCAGGACCCTTGCTTCATGCCCCATAGTACCCAATACTGCCTTGTTTAACTACCTCCTTCATCCAGACTGTGCGGATCATAAAGACAGGAATCTTGTCTTATATTCTCAGTATCTATCTAAAGTACTCAGAACATGGTATAAGTAGACACAGTTTACCACTGAGTGTGATTTTGTTATGGATCTGACATAATCAGAGGCTGCAAAGGGGAGATAGGTGATGAGCAGGAAATGAGAGAGAGAGAGAAATGTATGGCAGATACATAGACTTCCTGCAGTCCCAGCAATGGGAACTACTTTACACCAAGTCGTGGAAACAGGTGGCAGCAAGAAGCTCTTTCGAGAGAAGCACAGCACTTTTTTCTGAGCAGAGTTCCTCACTCCCAGGTGAATGAAGGCTCCAGCATTGCCCACTGTTGCAAGTATCCCTGCAAGTTATCTGGGTGACTTCTTGTGAGCTTTGATCATTAATGTCAACTCCATGTGCAGAGCTGTCAGACTGACCATTTTATCTGCCTTGCCACTAACTTGGTATAGGCTACTATTTCTCCACCTGGGGGTCATACATGGACTAACTGGCCTGTCTTTCCTCTCTATCTAACACAGAGGCATTAGAATGATCACCCTGAAAAACTGTAGTATACTGTTCCAGGGCTTAAGAATCAGACTCTCTGACTCTCTGCTGCAAACCAAAAGGCTGTAAGCGCTTTTCACGCCTTTGCTCATGTCAGCACCGTTACACTCTTCCCCATCACTGTTTCAGTATGCTCTTTCTCCTCTGTACCTGCATTTCATGATGGGAATCTTGGACCAAGAGTTTATTCTAAAGTTCACAGTAACTGTTAAGAGACCATAAAATTCAGGGGCCCTCAAACTGGCAAAACAACCCCTTAAAAAAAAAAACTCTTCATCTTTTAGAAAATTTACAAAGAAATAAATTTGGCTATACCTACACTACATTTCCTCAATTTATGGATGAGTGTATCCTTTAGCATTGTGTTTAAGTAAGAACTGACATCTACTGCTTCTTTTGGTTATTTACTTCTAGGCTTTTGCCTAGACAAAATAATTTGATTGTACCTATTAGTTTTTGTGATAAAGCAAGTAGTTTATTTGCTCAAAATCTCAAAAATTGCTGTAAAAGATACCTTTGGTGAAAAGGTGGAAATAATAAGAATCAGAAAATTAAATGAAGAAATAAGTAAATGAGGTTCTTAAGATTTAATTGATTCTATGTTAAATAAAAACAGCAAACTCTGTCCAGTCTTAATTATGTAAAAATATACGTGTGTGTGTGTGTGTGTGTGTGTGTGTGTGTATAAGTGAAAGAAAGAATAATGAGACTCTCTTCTTGGTGGGCATTATGAGTTTTTGTAATCTCCTTATATTTTTACCTGCTTTCTAACTTTTCAATAAAAAAACACTTATTTTTAAAAGCAAAAGAAAAGGATTTAAATGTAATAATATATCAAAAGACAAACTAGAGAACACTTAAAATTATTTTTTCCAATCACATCACTTGGATATGAATGTCAAGTTCTTATAATGCACAAGCCAAATGAAACATATCCCTCTTGAACAATTAATGTAATATGAAATTTTCTCAATTTACCAGAGTTCCTTCATCGCTTCCTTTGCGCTTCGGATTTCTATTTCCAAAATTGGTACTTTTGACAACAGAGCCTCACATGTATTTTCACTTGTAATTAAATTAGCAATTGCAGTTTTTCCCCTTACAGTAAAAGGATTTAATTGTTCCAATTTTTGTGAAAATTCCAAGACCTATGAAGTTAAGCAAAAGGGCAAATATTCTATTTTTGTATACTCTTAATACAGCTGTGGAAAAGAATACTGGTTCTATCAACTGCTCAACTATTGGCTTAAATAATGTAAATTGACATCCTAACTGAAGTCTCAGCCAACTTAAATTAGTAATTGGTAGTTGTTATTTATTGTAATCCATTGTAACATAAAGCATAAAGGTGCTATAAGTCCTTGATTTACACAAATAAATAAATATATTTTTGGTCAATGTTGTTGACATGTTATTGCTGTTTAAAGTTTTGGTCTACCTTTTAAGAAGCAAAAAAAAGTGATCTATAGAGTTTTACACTATTTCCACAAATTTTTGTTCTCAAGTTTTTTTTTTTTTTTTTTTTTTTATGGTACCAGGGATTGAACTCACAACCTCGCTCCTGCCAGGGCAGATGCTTAAGGCACTGAGCCAAACTCCCGGCCCTGGTTTTTGAGGCAGGGTCGCACTGTAGCTCAGGCCGGCCTTGCGCTCGCGTTGTAGCCCAAGCGGGCCTGGAACTCACAACGCTCCGCCTACCTCAGCCTCCCGAGTGCTGGGATTAAAGGCGTGCGCCACCACGCCCGGCTGTTCTCAAGTTTTTAATGGACTTCATTGATTCATAAAATAAAAAACATATTGTTTCAAAAAACATTAGAAAGAATGTAAGAACGACTTTCTTCCACCCTGACTCTATTTATTTAAAAACACTTGAACTTGTAAAGGCTCCCAGACTGTTGAGTGGTTCTCAAACTTCAGCTTTTATCCCCAGAAGAATTTATTTTAAATGCTATCTGACAGCTGGGAGTCATGGCACATGCTTATAATCCCAGCATTCAGTAGGCTGAGGCAAGAGGATGGTGAGTTGGAGGCCAGCCTAGGGTGCATAGGGAAACCTTGTCTCACATAACGAAGTTGGTATACGTTAAGCAGGTAGAAGCTATGTTTTTCATTATGAAGAAAGTTGTTTCTATCCATAGGACCTTCCCTGGTATGATCAGTGTGAGAAAGACCAACACTCTTCCAATTTGGCCTTAGTGGTACAGCTCAATTTAATCATCAGTCATGTTTAAATATTTACTTGAATTAACCTGGTCATTTTACTTAGGGTAAGGTAAAAAGATCATAGGGAATACTGGCTGTGGTGGTGCATACCTGTAATCCTAGCACTCTGGGAGGCTGAGGCAAGAGAATTGGAAGTTTTGGGCCAGGCTGGCCAACTTATTAACTGGTCTATGTATCTATTTTTGTGAGACCCTGACTGAAAATGAAAAACAACAAAGGGCTAAGATATAGCTCAGTGCAAAGGCCCTGGCCTCAATCCCTAGTATCATGGTAAAAAAAAAAAAAAGTCAAAAGCACTCTTCTGAAGAGAAACCGCAATATAATTAACGATGCAAAGATTCAAAACAAAATTTAAAAAATTTTAACACTCCTTTTTTAGTGCATATTAGTTATATAGATTATATAGACAAATGGGTTTCATTTTGGTGTATTTGTACATACATGTAATAATATACCTTGATCAGTTCCCTCCATTACCCTTCTCCCTTTCCTCCCTCTCCTGTACCCTCTTCCTCTTCTCTAAGTCTCCCTTCCACATTCATGTCTTTCTCTCCCCTCCCTCTCCCCTCCTCTTCCCCTTCTCCAGATTCCTCATAAGAGAGGAAATGTGATATTTGACTTTCTGAGTTTGGCTTATTTTACTTAACATGGTATACTCTCCAGTCCCACCCCTGTAATGATATGACTCATCCTTCTTTATGGCTAAGTCACATAAAACATGTTCTTTAGTTATTCATCTGTTGATGGGCACCTATGCTGTTTCTATAGCTTAGCTATTGTGAATTGTGCTGCATGGGTATGCAGGTATCTCTGTAGTAGACTGACTTTAATTCTTTTGGGAGTATGCCAAGGGGTGATAGAGCTCCCTCAAATGGTATGTTCATTTTCAGTGTTTTGAGGAACCTCCATACTGATTTCCACTATGGCTATATTAATTTACATTCCCACCAAGAGTAGGGATCCACTACATCCATATCAGCACTATTGCTTTTTTTGTTGTGATGGTTGTCTGGTCTTTGTATATTCCAGGTATTTTCTGTTGGAAGGGAAACTAGCAAAGATTTTTCTGTAGGCTGCCTCTTCACTCCGGTGATTGTTACCTTTGCTGTGCAAAAGCTTTTTAATTTTATGTAATCTTATTTGTTGATTCTTGCTGTTCTCTCTTACACTATTGGAGTCTTACTCAGAAAATCTTTGCCTGAGCCTGTGACTTCACTTGCTTCTCCTATGTTTTCTTCCAAGACTTTCCAATCTCAGGTCTTTTATCTAGGCCTTTGATTCACTTTCAACTGATTTTTGTAGAGAATGAGAGATAAGAATTTAGCTTCAATGTTCTACATATGATTATTCAATTCTCCCAGCACCATTTGTTAAAAAGGCTGTCTGTGCTTTTGGCTCTTTGGTCAAGAATCAGATAGTTATAGCTGTGTGGCTTTGTTTCCAGGTCCTCTGTTCTGTTCCACTGGTCTATGTGTCTATTTTTGTGCCAGTTTTGAGTGACAGTACCATGCTATTTTTGTTACTATGGCTTTGTTGTATATTTCAAAATTGGGACTCATGATATCTTCAGCACTACTCCTTTTGCTCATGATTACTTTGGCCATCCTAGGTAATTTGTGCATGCATAAATTTTAGTATGGTTTTTCCTGTTTTTGTGAAGAATGTCATTGCTAACTTGATGGGGATTGTATTGAATCTATAGATCACTTTTGGTAATACTACACAACATTTTAACAATATTAGTTCTGCTGACCCATGAGCACAGGAAGATTTTTCTACCTTCTGATGTCTTCCTCAGTTTCTTTCTTAAGTGTTCCATAATTTTCATTGTAGAGGTCTTTCACCTCCTCATATGATTGTTCCTTATTTTTATTTATTTATTTATTTTTTAGGTTACTATGAATGAAACTCTTTTCTAGATTTTTTTTCTCAGCAGGCTCAGAAAAGCTATTGATTTTGTGTCCTGCCACTTTACTGAATTTGTTTGTGATATCTAAAAGTCTCTGGTGGAGATTTTAGGGTCTTTGAGGTAAAAGATCATATAATCTACCAATAAGGGTATTTTTACTTCTTCCTTTCCTACTTGTATTCCTTTTATTTATTTTTTGCCTAATTGCTCTGACTAACACTTGAAGGACTATATTGAATGGAAGTGGTAAAGGTGGACATCCTGATTCCTGATTTTAGTGAAAATGCTTTCAGTTTTCCCCATTCAGTATGATGCTGGCTGTGGGTTTGTTGTAGATAGTTTCTATATCTAGTTGTGAAGTTAGGTTGAATTCTGTTGAAGGCCTTTTCTGCACTTATTGAGATGATCACGTGATTTTATTTTTGATTCTATTTATATCATGCATTACATTTATTGATTTATGTTTGTTGAACCCTCCTTGTTGCCCTTGTAACCTTTCTGTAAGTCTGAATTTGATCATGGTATCTGATCTTTTGAATGTGTTGTTGAAGTTTGTTTGCAAAAATCTTATTGAGGATTTTTTTCATCTATGTGCATTAAGAATAGTGGTCTGTAGTTTCTGTTTTGTTTTGCTGTGGTACTAGAGACTGAACCCAGGTCCTTTGCACTGAACTAACATCTCCAGTCAATTTTATATTTTGAGCCCAGGATGCGCTCAAACTTAAGATTCTTCTGCCTCAACCTCCAAGAGTGCTGGGATTACAGGCATGTGCCACCACACTCACTGTAGTTTTCTTTTTCTTTCTTTTCTTTTCTTTCTTTCTTTCTTTCTTTCTTTCTTTCTTTCTTTCTTTCTCTCTCTCGTTCTTTCTTGTCTTCTCTGGTCAAAAGAAATTTTAATGAGTAATAATTTGATGGGAAACTGAATGCACATGGTGTCAAAGTCTCTCTCCACAAGGTATTTATTAATTTTAAAGGGACAAGTAATAACTACACACTGAGAAATCCAGCAGACAGTACTTTGACCAAATTACTGATATTGACATCATGTGTAATGGAACAAAAAAATAGCACATCTCCTGTTAAAATGCACCAAAAAGGATCCAACATCGCTTCTATATATTCCTTTCAGTAATTAGTGACCTAAAAGATACTGTGAGGAAACATCAAGTGAACCCAAACTGAGAGACAGTCTTCAAAACAAATGACCTGTTCTTGTTATGGATTGCATGTTTGTGCCTCCCTGAAACTCATACACTGCCATACTAACCCTCAATGGGATGGTATTAGGAGGGGACTTTGGGAAGTAATTAGGTCACGAGAGCGGAGCTCTCTGGTGGGACTTATACCCTCACAGAGAGAGAGAGGAGAAGGCTTGCTTCATCTCTGTTCTCTCAGCTTTCTGTAAACCAGAAGGTGGCTCTCGCCAGACACCAGATCTGCCAGCACTGGATCTTGACCTTCCCAGCCTCCAGAACAGTAAGGAATAAATATCTGCTGTTCAAGCCACATAGCTTATGGTATTCTGGTTAGCAGTCCAAACTAAAATTGTACTCTCCAAAAATACCAAAGTTATAAAAGACAAAGACGGTCTGACTGAAGGACATGAAAATTAAATGCAATGTATGATTTTTGATTAGATCTCAGACTAGAAAAAAATTATTCTTCTTTTGCCATAGAGTAGAATGACTAGTGAGATCTGAATACATCCTGTAGATTAGACAAGAGTACTGCGTCCATGTTAATTTCCTGATTTTGAGACTGGTACTGTGGTAATGTAAGAACTATTATTGTTTTTAGCATACATGCATGGAAATGTTTAGGGGTAAAGGAGATTATGTGTCCAACTTTACTCTCAAAAAGTTCACAGAAAAGTACCCCATGTAGTCACACATGTTTGTGCATGCATGTGTGAGTGTGTGAAGGAAGGAGAGGGTCGGGGAGAGAGAGACAGGAGAGACAAACAATGCAGACTAGGCTAAGACAGTGATAAGGCGAACATGGTACCGTGCAGGAATGAAGGCATGTGGAACTTTTTTGTACTATGTTTGTAACTTTTCTGTAAGTCTGAAGTTATTTCACTACAAAAATTTAAGAAACAAGGAGAGAGGGAGCGAGGGAGAGAGGGGGAGAGGCAGATTACCAGCATTGAGTTCTCTTTCTCTGGATTTTATGTTACATACTTCCTGCCTCATCCTTTATGTCAGTTTTTCCAATGATATTTGAAAGAGTTTGTCTTGTAATTGTACAATGTGTTGATAGTTCACCTTGCTGACAAGGTCCACAAACAAAGCTTAGCTGTACACTGTGCCCCAAACCCACCCTTTCAGGCAGCAAACCCTGTAATCTGGGCCTTTCCATCCCTGTGTTACACACTGTAATATGTGCCCTATGAACTAAGCTAGTGGGAAGCTGGTTTAAAGTAAAAATTCACAGATTAATCATAAGTGCTAGGTATTGGTTGAAGTCTGAATATTCATCTTGAATTGTAGCTTGATTTATAGCCCATACTATGACAATTTACTACACAAAGGGATAAAAGATACCCCAATTTCCAAGTCATCTTTCACTGAAAATTAATTTCCTTTTATCTGTATGAAAGATATGTTAAATATCAAACATTTTAAATACTTCACAATTGAGTCTCACCTTTGTTTCTAAATCAGAATTCTCTCTTTGTAGCAGGTTATGTGCTATTAAAAAATGATTTCTGCCTTTTGCTGCTTCTGGAAGACTCTGAATTTCATTAGAAAGGCATGTGAGATCTGACTTTGAGTTTTGTAATTCCTGATTAAGAAATGAAAATATTTTATATAATAAAACAAGACTATTTCCCCATAAAAGGTTTAACAAGTCTAAGATGATCTCGAAATGGTTCTTTTTATTTTGAATATTAAACAATATTCTGAGTTTCTATCACTCACAGGTTATCTTTGTTTCTTGTCATTCTTACTTTAAGCATAGAGGTAAAATCTTTAGTAACTCCTGTGTTAAGTAATTACATTATCCATTTTAAGAATGTATCTTCTACTGTCTATGTGATTAACCTCTAATCTTAACACCTCTAGAAGAAGGTTGTTGAAACTAAGGCTCAGAGAGCAAAAAGTTCATGTAGGCAGACATTGTAAAGCCAAGATTCCAAACCCATGTCTGTCTGACTTCAAACTCTATGTCCTTAACTACAGATTATGCTTCTTAACAATGTATGTTCTGTGACTTTATTGACTAGGATTTTCTCTAACCCTCTGATTTTCTTTTCATATCCATGAGACAAAACATTTGAGTCAGATACAGATTCTTTTTCTCAAATATTTACAATGATTACACGGAGTATGCAGTGTTCAACAGGGGCTGAGAGTCAGTGGAAGGTACCCAATAACCAATAGGTTATGTAAAATGTACCTGGGGGTGGGGGGGATATAGCTCAATGACACAAACACCTTCCTGGCAAGTGCAAAGTCATGAGTTCGATCCCTGGTGTCAAAAAATAAAAAATAAAATAAAATATACCTTAGGAGAGGAGCTACTTGGTATTTTTTCCAAAGCCTTGAAATTGGAGGGAGTGAAGAACACTGATAGCATTGGGCAAGAAGGTGGCGGTGGCGTCCTAAAACCACAGGAAGAGGGCAAGTGGTAAGGTTTTCCTATTTTGTTGCACTAAAAATTCTTGTAGGTCATCAGGATTTGGGGCATTGCACTGCCTTCACCCACCCTGCAAGCTGATCCAGTATCATCATCCTCTAGTTGGTGATTCAGACTCTCATGAGCTCACTTCTAGATCTCTCTTCAAAATAGAAGTTGATTATGTCTCCTGATAGATCTTTCCAAGGTGACAGGACAGGATTAAAGTGAGACACAAGTGAATGACTCTATGAACATCATAACCACCAAATACCTGTTACTTAAAATACTCCTTGGCTAGTGCCCGGGCTCAGCATGGGAACACAACAGAGCTCTGCCATTATTATTGTTAGAAACACATTCTATAGTGTTATGGATTGATCTGTGCCCCCTCGAAATTCATAGATTAAAGCCCTAATCCCAAAAATGCCTGTATTTAGAGATAGGGTCATGAAGGAAGTGATAAAGGTCAAATGAGGACATATGAGTGGAGTCCTAATTTGATAGAGCTGGTGCCTTTATAAGATGAGAAGAGACACACAAGCTCATTCTCTTTTCATCACATGAAAACACAGCAAGAAGGTGTCCACCTGCAAGCCAGGAAACCTTCTCCAGGAACTGAATTAGGTGATACCTTGATCTGAGACTTCCCAGCTTCCAGAACAGTAACAAAATAAATTTCTAAAGTTTAAGTGACTCAGTCTGTAGCATATAGTAGGCCAACCTAACATGTACAGTTATAGTTTATTTTAAAATCAAAATAAATGGTAACATGAAATTCCTAAATTAGAAAACACTATTTTGAGCATCAATACCTCACTATCAGCTTTCAAGGCCTTCTGCATAGTGATAAAATCAGATGCCAATTGCTTTCTCCTCTCTCTCTCATCTGACAAATCAGTTTCAAATATTTCAGACTTTTCTTGGCTCATTTTGAATATCTGTAAAAAAGCATTTCACACAATTTATTTTGTATACAATACTATTGTTTCCTATAAATTCTGATTCAATTATAAAGTCATGTAGGGGATATAGGAACCTTGAAAATTAGTTTATGATACCATAGCCCATGAGTTACATTTTTTTTGTCTCCAAGTCTTGTTTCTACAGCCATTAAAAATAGTAATATTGGTCCCACTTATAGTACAATGGTCACAGGAGTATTACACATGATTTTGAAAGTATTTTATAATTTTAAGCAACTGCCAAATAAAAGATATTGACAAAATCTTTCCAAATCATGGTAATAGCTTATCATATGTGAGATGCTATGATGGGTGCTGTACATGCATCATCTCTCTCTCTCTCTCTCTCTTTTTTTTTTTTTTTTTTTGTGGTACCAGGGATTGAACTCACAACCTTGCGCCTGCCAGGCAGGCACTTAAGCCACTGAGCCAAACTCCTGGCCTGCACCATCTCATTTTGTATTCCCAGGACTCCTGTGAGACTGGAATAATTATATCATCACATTCTTTTTCAAAGAAGGTACATGCAGCTCAGACATGTTACGACAATCTGCTCAAGGTCACACAGTCAGCTCTAGGGCGCAAACCTAAGCCCTCACTTTCAGTATCTACTGTATGCAGCTTTGTCAAACAGCACTTTCTCTTGTGTACAAAACCTAGTGGGAAATCTAACTGAAATAAAAATACACCTTAGTGAACATGGAGTAAGAACTGAGTCCATTCTCCTGATGACTATACTCTCCACTGAAAGAGTACATTTGTCAAGTGAGCTAACTGTGTATTTAGTTTCCCTGGTTAGGAAAACAGCATCAGATTAACACACATCTGTACTCTGCAACTTGGGAGATGAAGAATGAAATAGTATGTCCTATCAGTCCTGTTCTGCTGTTTACCACCATCTGAACCCTATTTACTTCAGTTTTTGGACTCTGTTTCCTCATATGAAAAATAGGGATAATGATGTTTGGTCATAAACAGCTACTTTCTTCATAGAAAATGCTCTATCAGTGGCAGTCTGTATTATTTTTTTTTATTTTAAAGAAGGTAAAATCAAACAAAATAAAACAGAATAGAGCCAATCAAAACAAAACAGTGAACACATACAGGACTTCAAAGCAAGATAATAGGAAATCAACAATGGTTATCATAATGCCTCTTGTTATCTTTAAACTAGCTGCCTATATCATAGGTCATAATAAAATCAACCAAAAAAAAGTATAAAATCAATTAAAAAAATTTTTTTAATTTTATTTAAAAGAAAATAGACACAGAAGATAGAAACAAAAAGCATGAAAGACAAACAACAACAACAACGACAGATCTGATACAATTACACTGCAGGTTTACACTCTGAGGTGGTTGAAGTTTGACAGTAGTTACAATATTACATATCGTTACCTTCATAGGGGTTGATCATATTGACAGACATAGACATGCAAGGTTTATCAATTCAGGAATATTAATTTTTCTTTTTCAATAGCTAATGTACCCAGCAATACAGTTTTTTTTAGCTGTCTTATTTATGCATATTTATAAATTTATGTCTTTTTCTTTTTCCCTTCCTTTCTTCCTTTCCCCTTAG
>RJWM01041411.1:0-14778 GCA_004363535.1 Dasyprocta punctata | reverse complement strand
TAATATAAGCAATCTGAAAATAATATATAGAAAGAAAAAAGCTGAACTAGATGTGGTGACACTCTGGGAGGTTGAGGTAGGGGGATCAAAAGTTCCAGCCTAGCCCAAGCACCTTAGTAAAGCCCTGTCACAAAATTAAAAATTTAAATTTAAAAAGGCTGGGGACATAGCTCAGCAGCACAGCAGCTGCCTGGCAAGTGCAAGGTCCTGAGTTTCATTCTCAGTACAAATAAACAAACAAACAAACAAGGACTTGGGATGTAGCTCAGTGTAAAGACCCTGGGTTTAGCCGGGCGTGGTGGTGCACGCCTTTAATCCCAGCACTCAGGAGGCTGAGGTAGGAGGAGCATTGTGAGTTTGAGGCCAGCTTGGGCTACAATGCGAGCGCAAGGCCAACCTGAACTACAGTGCGACCCTATCTCAAAAACCCAAGGCCGGAAGTTTGGCTCAGCGGCTTACGCGCCTGTCAGGCAGGTGCGAGATTGTGAGTTCAATCCCCAGTGCCGCAAAAAAAAGATTAAAGTAAGAATTTTTGGAGCCAGGGATATAGCTCAGCGACACAAGGGCATGCCTGGTACCAAAAAAAAAAAAAAAAAAAAAAAAAAAAAAAAAAGGTAAGAATTTTCCCATTTTAATTTTTCATTTTTTTACTTAATACTTTAACACATTAATAAATTTTAAAACAAAAATCAGTTATGTATAACTAAGCAGCAGCCCCTTTAAGCCTTTTCCTGAACAAAACTAGAAAATATTTTCAATTAAAAGGATACAAAATATATGTAGCAAAATAAGCAACAAGTACTTGTACATAAAAGGTGTCCTTATATTTGGATAAAACTTTTCCTAGAGCCTTGGCATCATCCATATCTCTGGGAACCTTCATATTCATTCTTTCTTCTCTAAAGAAATAAAATCAAAGTGAAAAAAATTTAAGCAGAATTTTGCCACACTAAAAGAAAAGTCAAGTTCTAAACATGGAGTTTTATCCAAAATGATTTGAGGTCTTGATCTATAATATGGTAAGCTCAAATTAAAAATGTTTAAGTTTGAAAGTCTGTAAAATATTTGTTAATGCTTTAATATAACTTCCTGAGATATATAAGCTACATATGAAGTTCAGGATGATCCAAACTAAAGGTTAAAAGCATTTACTCCAATATTGACTTGAACTTTTAATTAAATATTAAGAAATGAACCACTGGTGTTAGTTCAGTAAAAACGTATTTGACATCATTTTGGGTAATCCTCGTGGTAAGCAAAAGTTAATAATCATTTATATTAAAAAGTAAAATTTTAATGAGTTCGCAGTACACATACATCTTTTCTGGACTATCCCAGCTGAAAGGTCAAAAAAAAAAAAAAAGTTAAAATATTTTTCCTTTTCTATTAATTTAAACTGGGTGTCTTGTTTGGAACCAATGAATTCTTACTGATGAAAGTCTTAAGGAATCATCTTTGTATTTAAGGTATATTATGCTCATTTGTTTTCATATTTTTACTCTGCAGAACAATGACATAACGCACCTTTCTTATTATACTTACTTACTTTTTACTGAAACAGGTTTTGCCATGTTGCCCAGGCTGAACTTGAACTCATGAGCTAAACAATCCTCCTACCTCAGATCCTCCTATCTGAGTAGCTGTGACTACAGGTGTGCATCACCATTCAGGCAAATGCTGCTTTTTAAAGTCCTATAAAAATACCTAGTAGCCAGGTGTGCTGGCACACACCTGTGCTCTCAGCACTTACAAGGCTGAGGCAGGAAGACAGAAAGTTCAAGGCCAGCTGGGGATAAGTAGTGAGGAGGTGTCTCAGGAAAAAAGAAAGAAAAAAAAGCTGATAAATTAAAGTAGCTTCTCATTTATAAAATTTTAAAACTAAAGACTCCCACCAGGCATGGTGGTACATGACTGTAATCCCAGCATTGGAAAACTCACGCAGGAGAACTGCTCCAACTAAGTTCAAGGCCAGCCTGGGCTACACAGTGAGTTTAAGGTCAGCCTGCACTACATAACAAGACCCTGTTTTAAAAGAAAAGTTTTTGGAAGTCATAGCCTTATTAGAGAAGCAATAGTAGAAAAGCTTTGCATAAAAACATCAACAGGCAAAGTTGAAAAATATATTTAAACCATAGTACTGATGTGGACTTGCCACAAGCCATGAAAGCTAATACATAATCATCACAATATCCTATTGCCTAAAGGAAGCTTACCTTTTAATTCATTTTTTAAAAATTCACTTTCATCTCCTTACCACCCAGACATTTCCAGTTTTTTTTCTTGAATACTTACTCACTAAGCTGAGGAAAATTTTTATATACCAAAAACATAACAAAAGCTGCAGACAGGAAAATGGACACCAATATAAGCAGTGACATTCTTGCTGATCCAGCTTCTGCCTGGGCTTTTTCTGGAAGGGAGAAAAAAGAAAATATAATACACATGTAAATGTAAATAAAGTAAATATACAGGAAAATAGTATTTCTAGTCAACAAGTACCCTGAGAACCACCACCAAGGAATAGCAGAGTTAAAGGGAACTTGGTTTACAGGAAAGCAAGATTACTGGGTTGGAGTGATAAAAGCAAGGTTCATGGAGTAGGTGGAAACTTAGCTGAATGTTAAAAGACGGAAGAAAGGGAACTTTCTACCTGTACTATGTGTACCAAAATACATTCTTAAGGGTTGAAACAGACAAGGCGGTTCTTTTCAAAATTAAATAAGGCATTTAGCATGTTAGCTCTAAAGTTAAGTGATTTTTCATCACATTATGAACTCAACACTCTTAAAATTAGACAGGAGAAAGGTCCAGACAATGTTTAACTGAACTGTAGAACATTAACTATCCTGCGTTTTCCTTGAGAGCGTGTTGTTCTAATGACTACTTGTTGTCTTGCAGTTAGCTGGATGGTGAAATATATGGACATCAAAACAAAATTAACCTCTAGGTTTAACTTGATAACTATTTTTTCCACTCTCTAAAATTAGGGAAAGTTTTTCAAGCATTGTGTTCAACAGCACCACAAGAAAACAACTGAAAAAATGCAAAGAAAACCCTAGTGACATTCAATTTTGAGGATCTCCTTTCTCTCACACAAACTGGTAAATAAGGAATGTTTGTGATTACGATTCAACAACACTCCCACTATATAATTCTAATAAACCCAGGGGTTAGTATGTAATTCACTTACAGTTCTGAACATAGATAAAAGTTCTAAATCTTTTTTTAATCAGATTTTATTAGTACATTTTAGATATACATAATGATCCCATTCATCATAGAAAATTTGTACCTGTACATGATATGAAAAGTTCTAAATCTTGTTTTTAAAATTTGCATCTAAATTTGAGGTATACACATTTATAATGATCCTTGTTTTGGCAGCATTAGATACATGCACCTTTAGTATTACAACTACTCACATTCATACTTTATTAACTTCCAAATCTTCTAGCATACTAATCCCGAGTCTGAATTATCCGATTATCTGCTTTTTAACCTCTTCCCTTGGTACCATTGAAAGAAAGTCAGAACAGTGCTCCCTCAACCTACATGGTCACATTTTCCTAGCTTCCATCAAGGAGATCATTGATAAACAGTAATCCTTTTCTATCCCTCTCCAAAAAGATTACTTGGGAGCCAGGAAAATGGCTCAGTGGCACTGCGCCTGCCTGGTAAGCACAAGGTCCTGAGTTTGATTGCTGGTACCAAAAAAAAAAAAAAAAAAAAGATTACTTGGCCACCAGACCTGGTGGCACACATCTGTAATCCCAGCATTTGAGAGACTGAGTTCAAGGTTGGACTGTCTCCAATAAATAATTACTTCAACTCCCTTAAACTCTTCAATTGTTCCTTCTTCTGCCCACCACCAATGACACGGCCTCCTACTTTAGTGAGCTCCCAAGTATCTACCTCAAGATCTGTTCATGGAATTATCTTCCCCTACCCATTTCCCCTTATCTTTTCATTAAATGGTAACACATTTCCCTCTAGGTCTTGATCTTTAAATTCTCTTTCCCCCAACATCTTCGATTTTTTTTTTCTTCTTATGAATAACTTTTCTCTAATACAAATAAATCCATCCTGAAAAAATAGAAATTAACCCTAACAATCCTCTAGGACTGTCTTCATTCTTACTACTTTCATGTAAAAAATCTTTCAGAAAACAAAATGTTACAATATCTACAGTATCTTAGGAATTACTCTTACTGGTTATCCAGTCCACTTGTTCTCAACATTGAGTGTTTTCTAATCTAGTTGACCCCACCATGAAGGAAAGACCTGTTTCTCTTGAGGGCATAAGACTACAGAACAAGGAGACCTTTAAAGTCACAAAATATTGTAACACTGTTGAGGTAAACTATTTCAAGGGCTTTCGTTTAAAAAAAAAATCACTAAACTTGAAAATGGTAGTAATGCCACCAAGTGTAAGTTAAAGTAGCTAAAAAGATAAACAGTATTTTTTTAAAAAAACACAGAAAGCACATTTATAGAAAGCAGAAGCAGCACTGTCAAACTCATATAAGACCTCATTCTCTAAGTCCCGCTACCATCAGAGCTACACACTTAGAATCACCTACCCACTCTCAGGTGCATCTCCTCTGGTTTGGTTTGGTTTGGTTTGGTTTGGTTTGCAGCACCAGGGATCGAACTCATAACCCCGCGCCTGCCAGACAGGAACTTAAGCCATTGAGCCAAACTCCCAGCCCTAGTTTTTCCAGGCAGACAGGGTCACACTATGTAGCTCAGGCCAGCCTTGCTGGTGCATCTCCTCTTTACTAAGGATCAACACCAAGCTGACAGTAAACTTCATAATTCTACATCTCACCATTCATTTAAAGGATCTACTCAGTCTCACAGACATTCATTTCTGCTCAAATTTAGCCACCCACTTCCAAAGCTACACACTAAGTTCTCACACTGCCTGGAACTGCTCTATCTTGGACATTTTAAATTCTAATATTCGATTCATTTCTTTTCCTTCTATATGCAGCCTGGACTTTATGTATCATCTGAGGCAGCATCTCTGATAAAATCTTTATTCTTTCCTTCTACCATCTGCTTTATTTTGGGTATACTTGAGGGTTCCTCAGGGTTCACTGTGACTGAACACCTAGGAACTGGCCAACCTCAGGGAGGTGACACCTAAAAGGAGGTCCTTGGGTCAGTGGGGGTCTCCATGATAGTTCTTGCCAGAGATAGCATGAAAGCCTGATTTTGGCCTCACTTAGTCCTACCTGCTTCCTGACTCAAGGTATGACTTCGGCCCCACAAGCACTGACATTCACATCCTATGTGCGGGCCTCACCAGACGCCAATAAGGTGTCATTTCTTTGAACCTGCAAAACTGTACCCTAAATTTTCTCTTAATAAATTAGTCACCCAAAAAAAAATAACAATAAAAATAAATAAATAAATTAGTCACCCTAGGTATTTCATCACAGACAGGTTCATTTCCTTTATTTACATACCAAGACGAAGGAAAATCAAGAGTGACCTACATCACTGTGAAAACTGACTTAGCCCATTCCCAGTTCCTTTTCTGGGTATACAACGTGAATAAGACCCAGCCAGTTAGGTTTTTCCCACCATCTGACAACAGTGAAAAGCTCAGAGATGATCACCTGATATGCGGTAATCCAATCAGTGAATACCAAAACTTTAGTAATGTGAGGACAGCGGTGGACAACCTATGGCACATGTGCCTCAGTGGGCTGTCTGTATCACTGAAAGCTCTAAAAGGGTCGCCATCACTGTGCTAGGACAAAGATTCTCAAAACTAACAAGAAAGCCCTCAGTTTGCCTAGAATTCAAGAAAAACTAAACTTACAGTAAATCTGACATCAAGTAAGCAAACCAAGATATGAAAAAAACCTGATGCTAAGATAGCTTTGAGCCACTGGTTCCAACCAGATGCCTCTAGATTCTCCTTTACTGATTTTTAAGTTACATGAACTAACAAATTCCCCTTCAGCAAAGGTTTCAGTTGAGTTTTCTATGTACTATAGGTAAAATGAAAAAAGTCTAACATAAAATTTGCAGAGACTGGCACCAACAAATCATACTAATACATCAGTTAATGTCCCACTGCCAGTTTTACTTAGATCTCTTTTCTCTGTAATCAGTTTTCTTTTTCCTCTAAGTCAGTAAGCACCATGCTCACTGTGAATGCATAAGGAGTTTCCCGGTGAAGCAAATTAGCAAGGCAGGATCCAGAACAGGAATCTAAAGACAAATTTATTACTCCAGTTTGAACATTTACTTTTAAAAGTAGTAAAAGCAACTTTGAGACAGTGGTTCTTGGGCTGGGGATATAGTTCAGCGGCACAGTGCCTGCCTGGCAAGTGTGAGTTCAATCCCTGATATCAAAAAAACCCCAAAAACCATAAAACATAGTGGTTCCAGATGGCTGGGTATGATGGTACAAGCCCAAAATCCCAGCTACTCAACAGGCTGAGACAAGAGGATTGTGAGTTGGAGGCCGGGGTAATTTAGTAAGACTTTATCCCAAAAGAAAAAAATGAAAACACTCAGGGTACATTTAGCCCAGTGGTAAGAGTACCACTAAGTTTGATCCCCAGTACCACCAATAAATAAGTAAAGGAAAAAGGAAAAACAACAGTGTTTCTCAAATTTTTGTTTCACAATAAAGAGTTTACATTATGATCTGCTACACACAAAATCTATAAAAATGAAAAAAAGATGTCAAGAAATAATTGAGGGGCTGGGGATATAGCTCAGTGATGAGTGCTTGCCTGGCATTTATAAAGCTTTGGGTTCAAACCCCATACCACCCCCCCCCAAAAATAAGAGAGCCAGAGAGAGAAATAATCAAGGGAGGGGAAGGGGATGTACCAACTCCCCATGATGAATGTAATCATTATGTACCTCAAACATGTACTAATAAAAATTAAAATTTAAAAATATAATTGAACCTACATGCTAGACAAGTGCTTTATCTCTGAGCTATATCTGGAGTCCTATATAGGACTTTTTTTCTTTTGCGGGGTACAGGGTCTCACTGTGTAGTCAGGCTTGAGATCACTACGTAGCACAGGCTGGCCTTGAAAGTCACAGTGATCCTCCTGCTTTGACCTCCCACGTGCTGGGATTACAGAAGTGCGCCACCACGTCTGGCTTCCTGTCTACCCTTTAAAAATTTTTTTAAAAATTTTGTGATAAAGTCTTACTAAGTCATTAAGTTGCCTAAGCCAGGCTGAAACTTATAAACCACTTATCTCAGGCTCCCAGAGTGCTGAGGTTACTGTCACATGTTAGCATGTCCAGCTCACACTTAACTTTTTCTGATGCTGTCAAGGGACTTCTGCAGAGCACACATCTGTAAGGTGTGAAGGCTAGCCTTCTTGCAGAAATATGGTTGGAATAAGTAGGAGAGAAGGAGTTGCTGGGCTAAGGGAAGCAGTGAGCTTAAAGGTTAGTGTAACCCTTTGGTGTGTGTCAACAAAGAGATTAATTTGTCATTAATGAAGGGTTTCTGTTGGGTGGCAGTAAGAGATAAGGTTGGTCTGTTCTGATGGTATCAGATTATATTAAACTAGGGAGTTTTTGATCCAGCCTGCTGATTAATGATTATCACTTTTTTTTTTCTTTTTCTTCTCTTCCCACTTTGTCTTTCTCTAAGTCGTGTAAGAACTTCTATATAGCTGGGCATGGTGGCACATGCCTGTAATAGGGGAATGGGTAGGAGGGCCTGAGGCAGGATAATCGTTTGCAAGTTCGAGATCAGCCTAGGCTACAAAGTGAGCCCAAGGCCAGCCTGAACTGATGAATGTAATTACTATGTATTGTAAACATATACTAATAAAAAAGGAAAGTAATAAAAAGTAAACCTAAGGAGATCAGGAAAAGGCTGGGAATATAGCTTAGTGGAAAGGCCGCGTGTTCAATCCCCAGCACCACACACACAAAAAACAACAAAAGTGTTGAATGTGCTGTTCTAATGATAAAATAAACCATGACAAAAAACACTTTGAGCCGGGCATGGTGGCGCACGCCTGTAATCCCAGCACTCAGGGAGATTGAGGCAGGAGGAGCGTTGGGAGTTCAAGACCAGCCTGGGCTACAAAGTGAGTTCAAGGCCAGCCTGAACTGCATAATGAGACCCTGTCTCAAAAAATAGAGCCAGAGATTTAGCTTGGTGGCAAGAGCCTGCCTGGCAGGCACAAGGTTGTGAGTTCGATCCCTGGTACCCAAAAAATAATAATAATAATAAAAGACACTTTGGAAGTTTCAAGGTTTGATTAGCTTTAGGTTAAAAAAAATTAATAAATAATTGACCACTATCTCAAACCAAATGACAATCTTTAGAATTGCCCTAATTGGAAAACACTTTTTGAGAAAACCCAGACCTAGGATTATTATCACTCTCAGAAGTAGTTTTCAATTTAGGGGACTTAATTCAGTGCAGATTTATGCTCTAGCAATAATTCATTTCTAAGGGTTTTTTTGTTTTGTTTTTTGTTTTTTTTAAACACTGGGTCTCACTCTGTAGTTCTGGCTGGCTTTAAATTCACAGCATTCCTTCTGCCTCAGCTTCCCAATGCTGGAATTTACAGGTGTGTACCACCAAACCCAGCTCTAAAGTTTTTGTTTGTTTGTTTTTTGGGGGGTGTTTGTTTTTTGAGACATGGATATACTGAGTAATTCAGGCTGACCTTGAGCTAACTATGTAGCCTAGGCTGGTCCTGAATTCCTCATGGCAATCCTGCCTCAGCCTCTGGAGAGTTGGGATTACAGGCTTATGCACCACACTCAGTCGGATAATTTCTTCATGAGCTTTAAAAACATTGGTCAGGCGTGGCAGTGCACACATGTAATCCCAGCACTCAGGAGGCTGGGGCAGGAGGACTGCCTCGAGTCCAAGGCCAGCCTGAACTGCATAGCGAAACCCTGTCTCAAAAAGGTAAAAAGGCAAAAGGCAAAAACAAAAAACACCACTGAGACCGCAATCATCTCGCCTGCTGAAAAATAGTAAGCAATCTCATGCCAAGATGGAATCAAGGTAATTAGTTTCTAGGCATACTTTTTCCCTTAAAACAGGGATGCTGGGGGGGGGGGTCCTTTAAAATGAATGCTCTTAGCTATAAAGTTATCAGTAATTAACATGAATTATTTCATTTAACGCAAGCATCAGCGGATTAACCAGATAGTAGTATCGTCCTCATTTTTCATTTCAGACACTGAGCTTTTGAAAGTTAACAAGTCCAAGATTCCAAGTAAAAGACAAAGATGGGACTCAAATGTAGGCTACCTGTCACCTGGACGTGGTACCTGAAGATCAAGTCCTTGCTCTTAACTACTGTACTGACTGTGACTACACAGGCGATAGGCCCTACCCGGGGCCTCAGTTTCTTCATCTGTAACAACGCAACGAATGCTGAAGTTCCTTCCCGACCTGTCTAGCTTCGTTATCAACCTTACAATCTCCGCTGGCGGGAAGCAGACAGCTGTCATTTCTTTTAACTGAATTCAATGTAAAAAGCATTTGCCGCTCACCCACCAGGGGTCTGGCCTGCGCTGCGCGGGGGCCTACGCCCGAGGACCCCACGGGTCCGGGCGCCAGCAGGCCGCTCCTTCCCCGCCAGCCCCGCGACCCGCCGGCGTCCTTTCCCCTCCGAAGCCCCTCCGGGCACACTCACCCTTCAGGTGCGCTTCGCTCCCCGGCGCCGCGGGACCCCGCGTCCCCGCCGTCCCGTCCCTCACCGGGTTCGTGTGGAGGGCGCCGGTCGACGACCGCTCGGCGACTCTGCCTTTCGCCATGGCTGCTGCAAGGGAAGAGGGACAAAGCTGGGTGATGCCGTGGCCCCTTGACAACAAAGCCAGGCGCAGATGCCTCACAACACCCAGGCGCCGAGCCAGAGCCACTTCCGGCGCGACCTCCTCACCTGAGGCGACCTCAGCCGCGAAAGAACAGTGACGCTCAGCAGTAACCAACAGCGCCTACTCGGACGAGGCCCCGCCCCGCGCCGCCCCAGCCCCGCCCCAGCCCCGCCCCAGAGCCTCGCGCGCTCGCGCCCGCCAGTCACCGCGGTACTAACCAGAGGCCACGCCCACCCATCCGGGGTCCCGCCCACCTGTTCAGAACCCCGCCCGCCTCGCTTCTGCGGGAAGCATGCGCAGTCGCTGCGTCGAGTCACCCGGCTGTGACTCGCGCGCAGACGTGTAAAGCTCGGTTTCAATTATCCGGAAGTGCGTTTCCAAAGACTTCAAACTCTGTCTGCGACGAGATGCCCGGAAGTGCCTTGGGGAGTACCTTGCGTTTTGTGGCTGACCATTCACCTCGCTCGTTGTAAACTAGTCAGTTCACAAGCTGCTGTGGAATCTGAAGGAGATACAGAATGCTTGGCTTGAAGATGGTGTGGAAACGTAATCCCTGAGCCATACCCACATAAATTTGAGAAAACAAAGGCTCATGCTGAAGCTACAAACTGTGAAGGTTGCAGTGTGCCAGAAATGGGTTTAGAGCACGGCGTGGTGGCGCACGCCTGTAATCCCAGCACTCGGGAGGCTGAGGCAGGAGCATTGCTGTGAGTTCGAGGCTAGCCTGGGGAACATAGCTAGACCCTGTCTCAAAAAAAAAAAAAAAAAGGAAAGAAAAAAAGAAACGGGTTTAGAGTCTAGGTATCCTTTTTCACAACCAAGTGCTTTCCCCTGTCATTATCACTCTCCCACTTCACACACTTAGCTTTTCCTTTTACTGAACCAGCTTATTTCGTTTTGTTTTGTTTTGCAGTCTTGGAAATTAAATCCAGGACTTGCACAATGAGCTACATCCCCAATACATTTAAAAATTTTTTATTTTGACATGCCTGGCATCCCAGCACTCGGAAGGCTGAGGTAGAATCGCTGTGAGTTCGATGTCAACCTGAACTACATAGGGAGATCCTATCTAACCCCCCAAAAAAATATTTATTTTTTTGAAATCTTCGGAAAAGATCTTCCAAAATCCCCCAGGCTGGGCTAAAACTCGTGATCCTCCTACCTTGGCATCTAGAGTGCTGAGATTACAGGTGTGCACCACCAGGCCCTGCAACAGATGAATTTTCTACTCGTATGCCTTCCATCAGACATGTAGTTGCATTAGTGAATGTATGGGAATACCTCTTTTTAAAATCCGGGTACTTACAATGGAGTGGTGGTGCACACCTGTTGTCCCAGCTCTCGGGAGGCTGAGACAGGAGGATCACTGTGAGTTCAAGGCCAATCAGGGCTACAAGTGAGTTAAAGACCAGTCTGAACTACAAAGACCCTGTCCAGAAAAAATTAGGTACTTATTTGATGCTGGGGATCCAACCCATGCATGCAAAGCATATACTGTTACAGGAAAATAACTTCCAACCTGTTAGATGTATTGAGTCCGTGTTAATGAAATCAAGGACAAAGGAAGTTAAAAGTAGGAAACAGGACCAGGGGATTAGCTCAGCGGCACAAGTGCCTGCTTGGCACGTGTGAGGTCGTGAGTTTGATCCCCGATGCCAAAAAATAAAAAATACAAAATAGGGCTGGAGATGTAGCTCAGTGATATAAGCGCCTGCCTAACAAGTGCAAGGTCACGAGTTCGATCCTCAGTACCAAAAAAAAAAAAAGTAGGAAACATTTTAATAAGAGAAAGTCCCTAAGAGACAGGAGGGGCCCCAAAAGTTGGTTGCTGCTGAGGCTCCTTGTGCAGATTTTTCTGGGAGTTTTGTTTGTTTGTTTGTTCCAGGGTCTTGCTGTGTAGTTCAGGCTGCCTCAACCTAGCCCCCCACCCCCCATCCCAGTGCTGGGATTACAAGCCTGTGCCACAACATGGCTGGGAAGGTTTTTTACAGTAAAATTACACCACAGGTTACCTGGGGTCAATTGATTTAATAGGAAAACAATGTGTGTAGCAAGGGAGCACAGCACTGAGAAGAACAAAGACATTTCTGAAAGAGATGGAGGTGCTCTGGCCAGCTATCTATGCGTGCATTCTGTTGTTCTTATGTGTTTGTTGTATTTTCCAGGCTTATTAAGCCAAATGGTGTTATTTACAGTACAGCTTGAGCTGTTGTTTATCTCTGGGGAAGCTCTCAGGCGACTGTGTCTCAAGCCTTGTTTCTATCAGCTCAGCCCTTGACCACAGGCCTGGTTTCCTTCACCTCTTTCTGACTCTGTCTTGAGCCTGGTCTCTTTCTAACTGCCTGTCAAACTCTACCTGATTTAGCCATCTGCCATACTACCACAGAGATATGCTCCCAATCTCTTTAAAAAAAACTTTAATAGATATATCAAAGTATCAAAATTATACCTAATAATGGAGAATTCTCTGGTAGTATATATAACAATATTCACATTTTTCCTATCCGAGTGATTATATTTCTTTTTTTTTTTTTTTTTTTTTTTTGCGGCACCGGGGATTGAACTCACAACCTCGCGCCTGCCAGGGCAGGCGCTTAAGGAACTGAGCCAAACTCCCAGCCCTAGTTTTTTGAAGCAGGGTCGCACTATGTAGCTCAGGCCGGCCTTGTGCTCGCGTTGTAGCCCAAGCCGGCCTCGAACTCACAACGCTCCGCCTACCTCAGCCTCCCGAGTGCTGGGATTAAAGGCGTGCGCCACCACACCCGGCTTGAGTGATTATATTTCTAGGAAACTTTGATAGAAATAAATATACACCAAAAAATAAAAAATAAAAAAATAAAATAAAAAGAAATAAATATACACCACTGTTCCTAATAATATGTATTAGTATAATAGTAAAAACATGAAAACCAATCTGAAAGTCAAGACTAAGGAAAAACAGTTGTAGTATACATACAATATTGGAGTGAGGAATTTACTGCCCTCTTTCCTTTAGCTCCAGCCTCATCCTAGGAGCGTCCAGTGTAATCCTGTGTAAGCCCAGACCAAAGCTGATCTGCAGGCCTGCAGGTCTGTTCCTGTCACCCCAGCATCACTTCTCTCTGCATCACCTTCAATAAGCATAGCTGCTTTTCCTTCATGGTCCAGTGTGTGCTTTGCAGTTCTTGGCTCACCATACACAAGAGCTTGGAGTTTATCTCTTGCATCCACCACACATACAGTTACACACCTTCTCTCACCTTCCCATACCCTCCCCACCTTTCCCATACCCTCGTTTTTTTTCAAAAAGGTTTTCACTAAGTCATTAAGTTGCCCAGGCTGGGTTGGAAACTGACTATCCACCCCCAACTTCCCCAGTGCACCATTATTCCTGGCTCCAGTGAATTATTTTTTTGTTTTTTGTTTGTTTGTTTGGTTTTTGTTTTGCTCTGTTTTGTTTTTTTGTGGCACCGGGGATTGAACTTACAATTTCGTGCCTGCTAGACAGGCACTTAAGCCGCTGAGCCAAACTCCCAACCCTAGATTTTTGAGGCAGGGTCGCGCTATGTAGCTCAGGCCAGCCTTGCACTTGTGTTGTAGCCCAAACCAGCCTCGAACTCACAATGCTCCTCCAACCTCAGCCTCCCGAGTGCTGGGATTAAAGGCATGCGCCACCACGCCCGGCTACCAGTGAATTATTTTTTTTAAAATAAATCTTTATGGACAAAATTTCCGGCCCTAACTGTTCAGGGTTTATGCTGAAGGATTGGATTGTGTATCACCAGGATGGTGCTGCTGGAGAGCGAGGAGTTCCTGACCGAGCTGACCAGGCTCTTCCAGAAATGCAGGACGTTGGGCAGCGTGTTCATCACCCTGAAAAAATGATGGTCGAACTAGATCCATCCCAAAGAAGGGTTCTGTGGAGGGCTTTGAGCCTTCAGATAACAAATGTCTGTTGAGAGCTACGGATGGGAAAAAGAAGATCAGCACTGTGGTGAGCTCCAAAGAAGTGAAAAAGTTTCAGATGGCTTATTCAAACCTGTTGAGAGCTAACATGGATGGGCTGAAGAAGAGAGACAAAAAGAACAAGAATAAGAAGGCCAAAACAGCACAGTGAAGGGCACTGGATTCTCTGCTTTTACCAGTTAACCAACGAATTATTATTTTTCCTTTGGTTTTTAGTTTTGGCCACAAAGCTAGGTGTTTGGTTTCTCTCCTGGCAACTGTTTTCATGTGAGGTGAGCGTCATTTTGGAGGGAAAAAGGTTACAGTTTACTAGTTGTGGTAAGAAACTAGTTTAATTTAGATCTGTGCTGCATGGTTGTGTATTCCTGGATTAGTTTCCAAAGGCCTCTGTAATCATTTCCCCAAAGCGCAATGTATCATTAAATATTTGTTTCCCAAAAAAAATAAATAAATAAAAAAATAAATCTTTTTTTTCTTGTCAGTACTAGGGATCAAACTTACAGCCTTGTGCCTGCCAAGCAGATGCTTAAGCCACTGAGCCAAACTCCCAGCCCTAGTTTTTCGGGCAGGGTCTCACTATGTAACTTAGGCTGGCCTTGCTCACGTTGTAACTCAAACCAACCTCGAACTCACAATGCTCCACCTACCTCAGCCTCTCGAGTGCTGGGATTAAGGGCATGAACCACCACAACCGTCTAAAATAGATCTTTTACAGTACAAATTTAACATCAGTTTCATTAGGCCTCTGGTTTCAGCAAGATCATGTCTTCTCCGAAAGCTTTAGGATGGCCAGCACAGTAATTCATACCTGCAGTTCCATCTCAGCAAGACCCTGTCTCAAAATAAAAAGAGAGAGCCAGGAATGGTGGCACACACCCATAATCCCAGCATTCGAGATGCTGAGGCAGGAGGATTCTTGCAAGCTCGAGACCAGCCTGGGCTACAAAGTGAGCTCAAATTCAGCCTGAACTGCGTAGCAAGACCGTGTCTCAA
>RJWM01041410.1:0-14902 GCA_004363535.1 Dasyprocta punctata | reverse complement strand
AAGACTGGATATTATTGCAAGTCACTATCTCTGCAGCTTAATTCACGCTTTTCCCTTCCACTTCCATTCCATTCTTAAGACTTGTTTTTGTGTTTCCTGTACTGTACACTACAGTAACCATTAGCCATAGGAGGCTATTGAGAATTTGGAATGTGACTAGTTCAAATGGATAGTATGAAAAATGTAAAAAATCCTCAATAATTTTTAAATTGTTTATTATGTAGAAATGAAAATAGGTTGATGTTGGATTAAATAAGATAAAATTCATGTCGTTTGTATTTTTCTTAAAGTTGATGTATGTATTCTGAGATAATGCTAGATTGAACAAGTAATACAGAAAAATTCTGGGCACCTTTTGTCTATCTTTACTCAATGTAATATTTTGAAAATCTATAGTCACAATATTGCTATTAGGATATTGACATATTTCTCCAGTTCTAATTGTACCTTTTTTGGGTTTTCAGTTTTATGCAATTTTATCCCAAGTGTGAGAATTTTGTATCCACCACCTCATCACAATACAGAACACTCTGTTCATCACAGACACTCTTTGTGTTGCCCTTTTATCAGCACTCTTGCATCTTTTCAGTGGCCTGTCCTCCCAGTCCTGGTCTCTAACAACCAGTAGCTTGTTCTTTATTTCTGCCCCGCTCTGAAGATTGCACTATGGTATATATAAATCAGTTTTTTGTTTTACGGGTTTTTTTTTTTATCTGTAAAGAGTAACTTGCCATATTGCTTCTAGATTTTGCTATTACTAGTGAAGCTACCAAAAAGTTCCTTTGCACTGTAGAGTAATTGCATATTTACTTTTATAGGACATGGAAATTCTATTCCAGATTGACTGTTTTCAGTTTTTTTTTTCCTTTTCATAAAATACGCTTACTAGAAAATTCAGAGTTTCCTGTGTAATTGTCCACATTTCTATCAGGCAATGCTACTTTGGCCTGCGGTATGGAGCTGTTTCCTCTTCCAATGTCTTGCATGTGCCCTTCTTTCCATCTGATCTGTTTTCAATATTCCCTGACAAATGACACAAATGTCTGTAGGGCAGTGGTTAAGAAAAAAAAATCCAGACAATCTGATTTAGATCATTGACATACATCTTCTTAGCTATATGTTGTGTTAAGGTTGTGTGAAGGTGTTTAATGCCTATATATTTTAGTTTTCTGATCTGTGAATGAATGATTGTAGCAGTATAGATCTGATTGGGTTGGTATGGTGATAGAATTAGCATACGTGAAGTTATTTTCTATTAAGGTCCTTCTGATCTCCTCCAGAAGAACAGCATTAAACCCTCATATAGACTTCCATTGTAGCCTACACCCTGATAAAATTGCATTTATAATTGTACTTATTTTACCTTCGAGAAAACAGGCTAAGAACAATTAAGTAGTGGCTCAAGGTGAGAGAGTAAGAATTATTAAAAGAAGGATATAAATCTGTGTAATGTGATAGTTCAAGCTTTTACTAGTGATGTATATTGCTCTTATTTCAGTAATTTAAAATGGTTATTTGGGTTAATCATGTAGAAAATGTCATTTCCTTTTGTTTTCATATGGTTTATATTCTTCAGTATTTTTTATTCATATACAGTGTGGTAAAATGAAATCATATTCTCTCTTTTCTATGCATTTATATTTATTGTGTTTCTATGGTCTTTATAAATAAATCAGACCATAACAACAACAAACCTTTGACTGAAATGATTCAATAATTCTGGCTCCTTTTTTCTCTAATTACGTCCCATACACTTTAACATTCATTATGAATTTGCATATGCCAATAATATTTAATTTTCATGATCAGGTGGCTCCACACTTACATGTAAGAAAATATATTTTAGAAAAATCACTTCTGCCACATTTTAACACATCTTTGCACAATTTGTAAGTAGTTTCCTTCTAGAATAGCAATACTACATAGATTATTTTTCTAATTAAAATGTTAACTCCTTATTTAATGATTATTGTTTATTTGGCCATTTGCACACATTACATGAAAGTCTGTGTTTGAAATTTGTTAGCTTCCCCTCTCCTGTACATTATTCCACGCAGCAGTTTTTGCATGAAAATTGTTGCTTGGTAGGAACACTTTGCCTTTATGTGTTGCTATTTTATTATTGCTGTACTTAATTGAATGTTCTTATTATGTAAGCAAGAAGAGTTCTCTAAACCTGGGGACATTTGCTTCAAATAGTATCATGATAATGTATGTATTTATTATTTTTTTATTTTCACTTCTCTAAAATATCAACTTTGATTAATAATTATATACAGGCTTTGTTCTTCTTATCTGGGTGTCAACAGTAATTGGAATCCATATCCATATCCTACCTTGCAATCATGCTGCAAAAGGCCAATAAATTCCCGCTGAGTGTGTTACTTGTTAAATTTAGTGCATTACATTCAGGGTAATGAATAAACGCAGTGGGCCGTTACCGTCTGGCTGGCTGAAGAAGGCTGGAGCAGCCAGACTCCCCTGAGGCTTTGAGCCGGGTTAGGAACAGTGACAGGCAGAATCAAGGGAGTCCCGGAGCAACATAGTCTGGGTTTTCTCCCTTCGTTTCCTCCTCTGTAGAGTCTCAGGCTGTGAAGATGGGTGGTAATCTTATCCATTAATTCACCACACTTTCATAAAATGCTGCATGCTCTGGTTTATTAACAAGCAAATACAGTTAGATAAATAGTTATGCATTTATGTTGAGTGGAGAGATGAGAATACTAGTGAATGTAAAATAGTAAGTATATCTCTGTGCAGCTCACTTTGTGTATCTACGTATGTCTATTGTGTATTCATTTGTGTATATAGAAAATGCTTATCGGTATCTTCATATGAGTGAATAATCAATGAAGCAAGCCCCATAGAAATATGTATCTACTTATTTCCATCTCATATCTATTCAATATACATAACCATTTTTTTTTTGTCTTTTTGAGACAGTGTCTGACTATACATTTCAGGCTTGCCTTGAATTCACTTTGCAGCCCAAGGCTGATTTTGAACTCACTGTAATCCTCCTGTCTCAGCCTCCTGAGTGCTGGAACTGCAGGCATATGCCACCATGCCCAGCCAGAACCATATTCTGAAAAAGTGAATTCAACATTCTTAAGGCCACCAGTTCTTTCTTAAAATGAATATACTCTTCATAGGAAAAAAAAAATTCTGTCTTGAACTCTAATAAACATTTTACTTGTGTTGTAAGTGTACAAATCCAAGAGTATTAGAACACCCTGTTCTAAATTCTTAGCTCAGTATGGTTTCTTGATAGATGAGCTTTTATTCACCAAACCTGATATTTGTTATACATTGGTTCCTGCCAAGTTACCTGGTTCATTTAGTTCTTTGAGTTATTGTGAATATTAATGCCAATGAAAAATCAACTAGATACTTAAAGAAAGTAAAAAAAAAATGATTTGTATGAAATGACCACTTTTAGTATTCTTGAGTGTGTTGGAAAATATGGCATACAATGACCTTTGCTGGTTCCAAGTAACATGGTGTATCCCATTACAGAGATACTGGATGTAATTTTGCAACATATACGTGAGGTTATTATAGCAACATTATTTCAATGAGGTGAGTAAAGCATACATGAAATTCAGCATTCTTCTGCTTGAAATAGCTTCTAAAATTAAATGTAAGAAATTAATAATCAGTGTTTATTGAAAGTAATACACCCTAGTTAGGAATCCTTGACATGTAAAGGGAAAATAAGATGATAGTATTATTTCTGCTGTAGATAAACATGAACTTCCTCAACAAATATTTTCTAAATATGATAAAACCAGTGTCTATTTTGGCACTTCTGCTATAGATTTTCAAACTACAGAATGTAAGAAAATCAGAGAAATTGCTTGATAGAGCAAAAGTAGCTAGGGAAAAACCTTAAGTTTCCCATGCAGTAGGCTAGGTAAAATACATTAAATTGCATTTTCAAAATTCTCAAATGACTTTGCTTTTATTGGTCCAGGTGCACTATTTAAGAACCATTGAACCATGAGAAAGTCACTGAAGAAGTTACTTATTTGGTACTATATATATATATATATTTTGTTTGTTTGTTTTGTTTTGTTTTTTTTTTTGTTACCAGGAATCAAACTCAGGACCTTACACTTGCAGGGCCGGCACTTATGCCACTGAGCTATATTCCCAGCCCATGACATATTCTTGAATACTTTCTGTAGAATAAAGACTCAAGAATTCTATTCTTTTGATATTTTTCAACCAACTTATATATCTTTTGAAATGTAAGATTCTTTTACAAGGAAACGATCCTCAAACTATATTTAAGGCTATCTACCTATGAAATTCATTGGGCATTCTTATTTCAAAAACAAGTTTATAAGCAAACAGACAAAAAATAAAATGAATAGGTATTTTAAGGTTTGTAATTTGCTTATAAAGAAAGAGGCCAAAAACACAAGTTTTAACTCTGTGATGCCATTTTAGCTTACTTTTATCTATAGACTCCATCAAATTTAGATTTAACTGGTCTGATGAGTAGTCAGGTTACTGAAATCTGTAAAAAAAAAATCCCAATATATGCATCTGAGTTTGAGACGAATGTTTATAGTTAGTTACAGGTGAATCCATTAAAGAGATAATAACAATAAAATGAGAATATGCATCACAAATCACAAGAGTATTAATGCATTGGGAGTAGTGAAATTTATATTCTTGTTAATGTGAATTTGTGTATTTTTGACTGCAGAGATAAGGCTATCAGCATGAAATGGAATCTATGGACTTACCACAATCTTAGGGGTAATATGTGCTTAGAGAAGCAATGCTTATTATGGCAATAAAAGTTACAATTGGTTCAGATTCTTATTTTCTTTCCCATGTTTTTATGCAGTGGTTTCTTAACCAGAATTCTTAAGAGCATATGATGTGCAAGGCACTGTACGGGAACAGGAAAGGAGGGATGAACAAATATAAAGGTAGGTTTATGCAATCTTGGTCATAGGTTTAGAGAACTAAATGCAGATATGAACGCCACTGGCAAAAAGTGTTTAAATGATTAAAATTTTTAAATTGATAAGTATTTGATATTACTGTGTAGAGTTATATTGTGGACATGGGGAGGAGGAAGTGGAAGCATTGCAAAACAAAGGATTGTGCTAAGATTTTAATCTTAACTGTGAGAGTCTGACTATGCTGCATCATTCTTAGTTTTGATAATGATGCAAATATAAAGAAGTCAGATTAGGCGGTACAGGCTTATAATCCCAGTTAGTCACGAGGCTGAGGAAGAAGGGTCACAAGTTTAATGCAATTCTGGGCAATTTAGCAAGAATCTGTCTCAAAAAACAAAAAATGAGAGGTGGAGAATGTAGCTCACTACCAAAAGATTTTCCTAATGGGCTAGGCCCTCATTTCAATTCCCGGACTGTATATATATATATATATATATATATATATATATATATATATATATAAAAGATTTGTGCCTTGCAAGCAGAAGCTATACTTTTTTTCTATGTGTCTATGTTTTATGTACAAAAACAGACCAGTTTTAGTTCAGAATAGAAGAAAAAGAATGATGAAATTTTCAGAAATCACTTCTGGTCACAATTTAATGTTATTAAAAATAAATTTTTCTTAAAAATTCTCCCCAACATTTTAAAAACAATAAAACAAAAGGGACATGAAAGAAGAAAATTGTTGGGACAAATATGAAACTAAGACCACAATCATAAGCTATTTAGGAACCTATAGATATTAAAGTACTATATATCTTTTTTCTGTTTTCATGGGTTATATCCATTAATATTAATTCTATAATAAAATAAAACTAGTGAGAAGAATGTCTTTTAAAAAATTTTTTTGCAAGTCTTTATGTCACCTCTTTATTTGATAGGTTGTGATACATTGTTTTAGTTAAATAAAATACAAGAAGAAAATTCAGGCTCACATAGTTATGTAGTTGGAAAAGAGAGGACGTTTCGATAATTCCCTTTCAGACATCTGTAATTATTCTTGTCTGGTACTCTGCCAGAACTCAACTAGTGGAAGGTATGTATGTATGTACATATGTATGTATGTGATACTAGAGATGGTACGCAGGGCATTGTATTTCCTAGGCAAGTGCTTTACCTCTGAGCTATATCTCCAACTCTTTCTAAAAACTTTTTTGAGATAAAGTCTCAACATTTCAGCATTGATATATTTCTGAAAGTTCTTAGGGAATGTTCATGGCCTTTAGTATTTATTATGCTGAAAAGATAATATTTAACCAGACTACAATAAAACAAAAATTTAAAAAAAGTCTTATGGGGAAAAGGATATAAATTTAATTGAATAAAATAACTTGTAAAATCAAGTGAATCATAGAAGTAAATATTTTAATATAAATATGCCTTTAATTTTTAGCAAGAACTACAAAAGTAAAATAATAATAATAATAATAATAATAATAATAGAAATAAATACAACTAGCCAACATCTTAAAAACAATATAGAAGGTAATATTGTTTAAGAAGGTAACTATAAATTTTAAGAAGGAATACTGGCAGAGATTTTGTATAGGATATTAACCCTAATAACCAATAACCCATTAATACTTCAGTTTACCTCAGCGATTTATAGATGACTTAAACAACCACTTTAAAATATTTGACTTACCATGTAACAACACTGTCTTAAGACATGCAAATTTTCTTATAGGGTCCATTTATACCCTCTTACTATATTTCTTAAAATATACCTATGAGAAAGCTTGAATGAAATATTTTCCACTACACTCGTTGTCTGATTAATCCTAGATTAAAAAAGTAACAAGATTCCACCCACACTACAACTTAGATACAAGCTGAAAACAGAGTACCAATTATCTGATATTATCATCCAATTTTACACCCAAAGTTTGGTACCATTATTTGGCAAAAGAACATATGTGCTTCCTTCTATGAGTCTATTCTGATGTAATTGAATGACAGTCTTTCAATCTTGCATTTTTCCTTTTCTCATAATTTCTTTCTAAATTTTGCCTAGGAATTTCAAGCCCACTGATCCTACCCTGACACTTAGTAGACTTTCAGTCACAATTTTGACTCAGGGAAGGAGAGATATTAAAAAGTCAACATTTTACGATTCAGCATTGGGCCAGGGATTTAGCTCAGTGGCAGAAACACCTGCCTAGCAAGTGTGAGGTCGTGAGTTCAATCCCCAATACCAAAAAAATAAAATAAAATAAAATAAAAATCAGTATTTGTCATTAAATTGTCATTTGAAAAATATTTTAAAATGTAGATTGGGTTTCATTTTTTAAGTATTTTTACAAAAACCTTCTCTCTATTTTTTCTCTTTTAGTTTGGTATATATGATATGCTTTTAGGAAACACATGTTAGCTAGAAATCTGCACCTTATCCTCTACTACATTTGTGGCTCCTATCATTGCTCCTCGGATTTTTGCTTGACTAATGATAGGATCTGCCTCTTCCTCCAAACATCTCACCTTTTCAACATGCCTACTTGTTTTGGTTCATCCAGTTTGTTAATATAATGAATAGAGTGGGTTTATAGGATCTTGGTCAAGACTATACACTAGATGCAGAGTTATATCACAGAAACATCAAACTTGTATCAAATCTTCACAAAGGTTGACCTAGTCCAAGACCCGCTCCAGCCATGATGTTTATGTACAGTTCTTTTCTCTGATTATGAAGTTCTAAAATAGGTACCGTGGACCATAGCAAGAGCAGTAGAAAGAGGGAGATTTGGCTGTTTTTCTTTCAGAATCTCATCTTGTGAATGTGCTTTTCTTGTCATAGGCTGGAAAATCTGACATTTGACAACCTACACTTGAAGAGGATCAGTCTATACCATCATTTCCCCTGTGTCTTAACACTCATTATTTTGCTCACTCACAAATGCCCCAACCTGTATATTTAATTGAATCTGGTATATTGAGAATAATGTGAGTATGATTTTTCATAGAGAAAAGTAAAGAAGGCTAACTATAAGTACATTAGAACCACAAAGAGTTTAGAATATATTCTAAAATAAATGGGAATAGAAGATGTGCCACAGAAAGTAAAAGCAATGAATGTAGGTTTGTAATACCAATTAAAAGTAAGCTTTTACTTTTACCCTTGTGCCAGATTACAAATGATATCCTTAATTAAAAACTTACTATATACTTAAAAGCATTGTGTGTATAACACATTTAATCACTCCAATACCCTTATCAGGTAATTTCTATTATTGCTATTCATCTTTTCTTTTTTTTTCTTTTCTTTTTTTTCCTGTTCTTTTGTTATCCACCACCTCCTCCTCCTCTTCCTTCTTTCTCTGTGTCTCTCTCTCTGCTCCTGTGTCTGTCTCTGACTCTGTCTTTGCCTATCTCTCTCTCTCCCTCTTCTCTCTCAGCTAAAATTTGAAGAGATAAATTGTTTTTTCATGATACAGTTAATAAATTTCAGAATCTATATTCAAATCCAAGTTTTGTCTTCAACTCTGAGTGCTAAAGCATGATGTAGTTGTATGTTGTTTGATGTTGCTTTTGAAAACCAGTTCACATTAGTTTAAGGAAAAATCAGAGTAATGGAAAAGATCTAAGAATTTCATAAAAGGCAAAAAAGAAAAACGCAGCTGGGTGCCAGGAATGTTGGAAACCAATAAATAAACACAGAGCAAACTAGGTTTCCAACTCCATTCCCACAACCTCATCCCCCCCTTCATTTTTCTGTTCCCTTCTCCACCACCCACCCCTCTCTTGGTTACTTACTTTGGTTCACATGGCATAAAATTCAGTTATTTGGAGCTTTATGTCTTTTGGTACAAGTACCCAATGTCCAGCAAAATATAACTCACATTAAGTTACAAAATCCATAAGTAACAAGTTGGAAAATTTGAGCCATATTTCATCACTGCCCATGTTATAGCAATCATGGATTCATTCACTTAAACTATGAGTATTTTGAGAATGTTCTTTGTGTCACATTGTCCTCAGTACACAGTATATAGCAGTTAACTAGACAGATAAGATTTTTTATTCTAGTGGGGAGACACAGATAATAATTTAAAATATATGACCAATACCTGATAATCGAGTACACATATATGATAAATACATAAATAAATTTCAAATGGTACTACATTAAAACAGTAATATATAGCATGTGAAAGGGTAGAGAGGGAGAGGTCTACATTACATAGAGATATAAGAGACTATTTCTCTAAAGTGACATTCAAATACAGACCCAAAGGACAAGAAGAAAGTAGTTATGAAAAAATTTAATAAAAAGGCTGGGGGAGTAGCTAAGTGGTGGAATACTTGTGTAGCATATATATGGGCTTAGGTTCAATCCCAAAAACTTAAAAAAAATAAAATCAAGGAAGACCGTGAGGCAGAGAAGACGAAAGGTTCAAAAGCAAAGATGTGAGAATATTAGACAACCAGGATGGCTGGAAAGTCTTAAGCAAATGGGGAAAGCGAAGATACGAGTTAGAGGCAGAAAGGCAGACAGGAACTAAAAATATGTGTGGGAGGCCGTACAAGGCATTTGAATGTTATTCAAGATAAAAAAAAAAAAAACAGTAGTTATAGCCAGAGGGAGAGTGCTATGATTTACCAAGTTCAGCTGGGTGCCCCTTGGGTTATGTTTTAATTTGACTGCTGTTGCTGCAGCCAGAGGGCTGTAGAATGAAAGGAATATCTCCCCTTGGGAGCCATGGTTCTGGGCAGATAAAGCAATGCACAATTCTGTTCTCCTTGCCATTCTGTTCAATCACCTCTGTTAGAAATCCCCTTAGCAATCAGTCCCCACATTCTGTCAATCATATTAGCCACTATTCTTACAAAACAAGCTCTATGTGAAGGTTTTACTCTCTACTAGTTTTCAGTGTTTTAGCTTTTCTGAGCTTCTTTATAGTTTTAAGGTTGTTTGAATATGATGTGCTATTGTAGAATTATCTCTGTTATGCTGATTTATTGATTGATTGCCCAGTGGTTAATACCCACTTGAATACCGTCTATTGCCTCTAGGCCTTGGCTTCCAATTTGGTTTCACTGGGCTTTGTATTTTAAAATTTTGTGTCTTCCAAGCTCTGTTATTTGCCATGCTTATTTTCAGCTTTCTTACAAAAACATGATTGAATCCTGAGGGCGCTTGCTAGATATCTGGCAAGAAGCATCACACAGCTATAAAAGCAAGTCAAACTAACTAGGGAAAATGGAACAAAATGGAAAGAGATGCCCGTAGAAAAGAGAATATGGGAGTAAAAAGAAAACTTCAGACAGACAGTAGTCATATCAGGAAGACAAAAGAATGGCCCAAAGAGTTATGAATTGCTGCAGCAGAATTAATGAGATGGAAAATTTCTCAAGGAAAAGAGCCAAGTTTAGATAAAGAAGGATAAAACAGCGTAAAAGAAAGAAAAAACAAAATAAATAAAAATATGTAAAACCCGTAGTGCAAGGTGAAAGTAGAACAAAACAATGGATAATTTAAGAAATGGTGCACTGCATTAAAGCAAATGTATTCTGTTTTCTTTATTCTTATCTTTAACTGGATTTGCATTTCTCTGGTAGCAAAGCCAAACTGAAAGGATAATTTTGTTTATGCACCCAATTTGCATAATTGTGCAATATAAATTACAATGCTAATTAAGGACAGCCCTTGGGCTTCTGGAATTGGGTCAAAGTGGCTTCCTAAGTGCAGGGAGGTTGGGGCATTGGCTCTGTCCCCTCTTCCACTGCAGGGAAGCCAGGGAAAGAGAAAAGAACCTCTCTGACAGTGTGTGAAATCTTGTCAGAATTTGTTGCAAACCAAAAACTATATGTCTCACTCTCGATGTTGGCTTTCAAAAGGATCTTTGTGTGATTCTGAAATGATGTGCATAAAAGTTGAAATTTCTTCTAAATATTGCTGCTTATCTTTGTATGCATTTATTTCCTTCACTTATAAAAATTTTATTTAGAGAATTTAAAGAAGCTGTAGATAATGGAGCATGAAGTTAGCATACAATATTTTTCTCCCTGGACTCTTGCCAGAATCATCTCAAACCGGTTTGTGACATGCCCTGCTTGGGCTCTTGTGTACCAGGAAGACACAGCAAGCTGATTGCTGAGCATTAGTTAAATTTGTATCCTTAAAACTAATTAAGCAATTGCATTATAACTATAGTGAGAAATAAGTCCCAGAGCACTATTTGTAGTTTGCAGTTGTAAGGTGCAGGGTTCCTATAACGTGTAGGTTGGCTTTATCCCTGAGATTCTATAGTGACGAAGGCTGCCATACTGACAATGGAAAAGCTTTGGGAGAGGTCTCTTTTAAAGGTGGTGTTGTGTAAGCTTTTTGTTAGTCAATAAACTCTGACCTCAAGCAAAAGTTATAAGCAAACTAGAGAAAAACAGATCTCAATCACTCAAGTCAAAGTAGAGATGTGTGACATTAAAAGAAAGAAGACCAAGTGCCCTATCTAACGCTACTTCTTCTTCTGCTCTACTTTATTAGTCCATGGAGGTCACTTTTATGAGGGATTTATTATCTACCTAACTTGACCTGTAGCAACACACTTAAGGCTGCTAGTTATATGTGCCTGATTTCAATTATAAGATACAGAGCAGTGCTTTCTCTTGGACTATTATAGGAATAACTGGAAAACTTGTGACCTGTTTTCCGTTATTTGATACTTGATATTTTTACTTGAGCAGTGTCACCCAAATTTTTTCATGTTGAGATATAAAAAATAATATTTCTGTGTAATTCTGAAGTACTGTAGTCTAAACATTTGAGTTCACCAAATTCTTATGTCGCAGCTGTCTAATACTCGAAGACAATAGTATTAGAATGTGGGAGGAGGGTGACTTTCGGAGGTAATGAGGTCATGGGGAAGCACCTTCGTGAATGCCATTTGTATCCTTATAAAAGAACCCAGTAAAGCCCTCTTGCCCATTTCCCATGTGAAGCTGAATAAGAAGATAGCAGTCTATGAAGAAGCAGGCTCTCTCCAGGCAGTGAATCTACTGCAAACCTGATTTTTGGAATTCTCAGTCTACCAAACTCTACAAAATAAATATATATACTTCTCTATTGTTTTTAAACCACCAATAGGTCTTAAACAAGGTCCCATTCTGTACAGCAATGAAGTTCAAGTGATCACAAAACTGAAAGCTGTGACCACGTCAGTACGTGGTACACTGGGCTGAGCGTGTAGAGTTCAGTGTGTCTTTGTGGAAACTGCGGCAACGACAACCTTTGTTTCCCCCCATCCACCTTCCCCTGTACTCCCCATGAAATCTACCTCCTTATATGGTTTGTGTAAAACTGGCCTAACCCTGGTTCAAAAATATGACCTATTCTGGCCACTCTCAGCAATTTTGGTTTGAATGGGAAATGACAAATTTTTAACAATATTTTGAGCTTAGGGATACAATCATGAATAAATATTTCCAGTTACCCCTTGATGATGAGATAATATGCTTCTTATTTTGCTTGAACTAGACGAAATTGAATGTTATTTTCAGCTGGAAGAGTCCTAATTGTTATGTATTCCTGTTTCCTAAATTTCAGATCCAATAGGTCAGCTAAAACTTGTCCATGGCTCACCATTGCATATAAAGTCCAAGTCTTTACCTAATTATGGGTAATATATAGGTTCAACTATAATGCAGTCAATATGCTCTTTCTCGCTGGTTTATTGATTACAACATTAGCCAAGAGTGGACAGGGTAGTCAGAGTCTCTGGTCTAATTATTATCCTTTTATTATCTTTATTGAACAGGCCTCAAGAAAGCAACAGACACATTGCCTTCACCCCTTGGAACAGATTTTCTTTCCCTTTTTGTGCAGCCACTACAATGCATTTGGTGTGTATTTGTCTATTATTGTAAAAAGCATAATATTAACAATGTAGACATTTTACAGGATACACCTTCTAATTATTTTGTACATACTAAGGACACTTATTGTAGAGAAAAGAATCTTCATATTGTCCTTGGATCATTTGTATCAGCATGTCAGGGAAATTGTTAGTAAGGCACATTTTTGAACCCAACCTTAAACCCACTGAGTCAGGAAATCTGTAGATGGCACCCAGAAATCTGTATTATAAGAGCGTTAAAAACATCCCACGGTACATGAGAAAATTTATGAATCATTGTGGGGATTCGGGCAATCTCTCTGTGCCTCTTTGTACTTTTCTGCCTGACACAAATAAAATGCTCAATAAATTTCAAGTAATTTTATAGCTGAGAAATATGCTTACTTGTAGTAGTTAAGCAAAGTTTATCTAAAAGTAAGGACCTATCTCTAAGATCGCATAAAGATTAATAGCAATGAGAGCAGAGAGAATTGTTTGAGAGTAATTAAACCTATACTGAAAAATGAAAATAACGAATAGTTGTTGTAAAACCTAGAGTAGGAACTTAAACCTAGTGTAACTTCAATTCATATATAATGAGATTTAGTAGTTTCCTATTCACAAAAATCTAGAAATATGCACTAATTTTAGCTAAGGTAATTTTTAATTCTCTGTTATTTTTAAACTGCTATGTTTTCTTTTGACTGAAAATTCTTTTTCTAAGAGTTTAATTCTTTTTTAGTCCCACGAACTCAAATGTTGCCTTCATGCTTATAAATGGATGTGGCTGAGACTTGTCATGTCTATTAACACATATAATTATTTGTAGAACATTTTCTTTTTTTTTTTTTTTTTTTTTTTTTTTTTTTTTTTTTTTTTTTTTTTTTTTTTTTTTTTTTTGCGGCACTGGGGATTGAACTCACAACCTTGCGCTTGCCAGGGCAGGCGCTTAAGCCGCTGAGCCAAACTCCCCAGCCCTGGTTTTTTTTTTGAGGCAGGGTCGCACTATGTAGCTCAGGCCGGCCTTGCGCTCGCGTTGTAGCCCAAGCTGGCATGGAACTCACAACGCTTCTCCTACCTCAGCCTCCCGAGTGCTGGGATTAAAGGCGTGCGCCACCACGCCCGGCTTGTAGAACATTTTCTAAAACTTGTAAGTAGCTCAAAATTTATGATACTTGATATACAGCAGTCCAAAAGAGGTATAGCTTCTCTCCACTGTGATTATTGCCTTCTACAAAGTTTTAATTGTCACAAGAATTTTCTGGATCTATTTGCATGCTGTTTGGATGCATGGGTTCAGAAGTTCACTGATTTTCCATTTCATACTCTATATCATACTGACTGTACAAGCTCCTTTACGATTATATCATCATACATCTCTAGGTTTGAAAATTCACTTACATGTTGTGTGCAGGACAGTATTTCCTTGTTAAAAATATTACATTCCAGGCACTAATCTATGCATTAAGTACACAATGATTCTATGAGTCACTCATGTGACCATGATGATAGTATCTATAAATTATAATTTTTCTCCTAGGCAAAAGTTGAAGTTTATTTTGTTTGCGATTATATGCACAGATTTATGGGACCATATATAGGCACATAAGAAAAACTTCTGAATTATTAAAGTGTATAATATGTTTAAATAGTAGGAGCTTTTGAAAAACCTGATTAGAGAAGGATATTTGAAAAGCATAGACCTAGGAAGCGGAAGATTATTTGTGCTGTAGTGTATTTTAAAGAAAACCTAGCAGTGGGTGAAATAATAGAGAAAATACGTATGACAGCAATTACAAATTTACTGAAATTATGTTCCACACAGTTTGCCCCCACTGTAGAGATCTGAGGAAAGTATTTGAAAAAGTACTGAAATCAGAGCTGAAGAAATAGGTTTTGAGGCTTGGCTTTACCACTTAGTAGTTGTGTGACTTTAAACAAATTTAAATTTGTGAAACTCAAATAAACTAACTCCTTAAAACTCACTTGCATATTGCAAACATCACAGGATTAGGATATTTGAAAGATCTTCAATACGTTTTTCTAAATGTTCAATGTTTTTCTAACAGAACAGGACTGAATTTGGAGGAA
>RJWM01041409.1:0-14904 GCA_004363535.1 Dasyprocta punctata | reverse complement strand
CTCACTATGTATTTTAGACTGGGTTTGAACACACTGGGTAGCCTAGACTGGCCTTAAACTCATTGCAATTCTCCTGCTTCTGTCTCCCTAGTGCTTGGATTACAGGTGTGCACCACCACACCACACCTAAGTGTTATTATAATGACAACTCTGTTAGTGCCAACCAAGGCAGACATGAATTGATTGTATCTTCCATTTTTTAAGTGTATGAAGTTAATTAAAATATCAATAATTTCTAACAAAACAGTACAATAAAAGACTATTGATGCATTTAGCATTAATTGTGGTGGTTTACTTGAAAATATACTTTTCATAGGTCTGTGACAAAAAAGAAACTTATATGTGTAGACATCTTGTACTAAACAGCAAATTGTGAATGTAGAGGAAAAGTTCTTCAAGGAAATTAAAAATGCTACGCCAATGAACACACAAAGGATAAGAAAGTAAAACTGACTTATTGCTTATATACAGAATTATAGTGGTCTGTTTGACAGGAGGTCAAACCAATCACAATATTCAATAAGATAAATGCCTAATCCAGAATAAGGCATGGTCTTCAATTCTATGAAGGTTGAGAACGTGAGAGCAGTCCAGAAGTAAATCTGAAAGGTGGAAGAAATTTGTTCCTGATGTTTTGGAGAGTAGTCATCTCTATAACAAAAATCTTTAAGTAGAAGCAGATAAATTTTGAAGCAGAGCCTATTACAAATTTCTGGAAAGATCTAGCTAGGATAATTTCTGATGCTGACTGTTCTAAATCTCAGATTTTCAATTTATGTGAAATAGTCTTTAAACTTTCAGAGCTAAAGAGGAGAAGTCAATGGTGAGTACCAGGGCTTTAGAGTTTGCCTTCCCCTAGAGGCTACGACAACTTCGATTGGAAGCTGATGCTCATTTACTATTGTGAAAATTCTAAGGCTTTGAAGAACTATACTAAACACACTGTGCGTCTGCTCTAGAAACATATTATAAAAGTGTTCCATGTATTTTACTGAATATTTTAAGCCCTTGTTAAAACCTGCTCTTAAAAATAGATTCTTTAAAAGTGTTGCTGCTTATTGGTAATGCATGTGGTCAACCTTTACTTCTGATGAAGATGCAATGAGATTAATGGTGTTTTCATGCCTGATAACCTGACAAACATTGTGAAAACTGTGGATCACAGAGTGATTTATTATTTGTAAATGCTTTTCATAATATATTGTTGCCGCAAATAGTGATTCATCTGATGGATCAGGGCAAAGCAAATTTTGTTTTGGAAATGAAAGGTGGTTTTACAAACCATTAATATCCTTCACGATTCACAGAAAGTGTCCAAATGTTAACATTTTCAGGAGTTTAAAAGAAATTGATTCCATTGTTTATGGTGCTGTGAAAACTGGATTCCTGCATGTGGAATATTAAATATAGACTCCTATCTCTCCCCATGTACTAAACTAAAATCAAAATGAATCAAAGAACTAAATGTTAAGACAGAAACAACCTGCTGGTAGATAAAATATGTAAAACTCTTGAAATCATAGGAATAGGCAAGGACATTTTGAGCAGAACTCCAACTGCAGAAGAAGCAGGACAAAGAATCTACGATGGTATCATATCAAATTAAACAGCATCGGTAAAGCATAAGAAATGGTCAAGAGAGTGAAAAGACAACCTACAGAATAGAAAAAATTCCAGATGCTTCTCAGAGCACTCACATCTAGAACATATAAAGAGCTCAAAAATTGAGACCACCTCAATAAAAGATTCAATTAAAAATATACAAGGGAAATGAATAGTTTATAGAAGTACAACTGGTCAATAAATACATAAGGAATTGTTAGCATCACTAACCATTAAAAGATTGGAAATTAAAACAAAAATGATATTGCATCTTACCCCAGAAAGAATGTCCATCATAAAATAAATAAATTAATGACAAATGTTGTTGAGGCTATGGGTGTAAAGGAACTCTTGAAGATTGTTAGAGGGAATCGAAAATTATAAACTGCATTCAACCCAGCTATTCCCTTTAAAGGTATCTTCTCAAAAATATTAAAAATGACATATTACAAATATATATGTGTACCCCTGGTTATATCAACACAATTTATAGTAGCTGAAACTTGGAAGTGGCCTACATGTCCATTTACAAATGAATGAATGAGGAAAATATGGTATTTACAAAACACACAATACTACTCTACCATAAAAAGGTAAATGAGTCTTTTGTAGGAAAATGAATGAATATTAAAATCATAATTTTAAATGAAATAAGAAAGATGTACTACCTTAATATATCATGGTTCATTTTATATGAGAATCCCCAAAGTATAAACAAAAAGCAAAGTAAAACATCATAATAGGAAGTGGGAAGATAGTTCTCTTAAATGGGGAGGGGATCAAGCTATGAAGGGAAGTTGGAGTGAAGGAGGCATAGGAGCTGAAAAAAGTGATGTACATGGACCAATTCAAAACAAGGAATGTATACATTATATACTGCATACATGTACTAATAAAAAATAACATAAATAATTCATAATGAAAATGCCCAAGTATATGAAAGTTAACCAACAGGCTTCTAATAAAGAATTTGAGGTCAAGAAAATTTTCAGAAAAATTCTTTCATTTTAAAGAGATAAAACAAAACAAAGCAAAACAAAGCAAATCAGAACAGAGCAATGCAAGCAACACAGGGCTTCACAGGAAAACAGTAAATCATCAGTGGCTACCGTAATGTCTCTTACTTTCTTTGAAATAGTTGTCCATACCATCACACACAATACAATCAAACAAAACAAAAGAATGAAAGCATTATGGGGTTCAAAACAAGACAATAGGAAATGAACAATGGCTACCATAATGTCTCCTGTTCTCTTAAAAATAGTTGTCCATACCCTCATGTACAATGAAATCAAATAATAGAAAACAGACTAAAACCAATCAAAACAAAAGAATGAAAGCATTATGTAGGACTTCAAAACCAGGTAACAGAAAATGAACAATGGTTACGATAATGTCTCATTTCCTTCAAATTATCTGTTCATACCATCACACATAATAAAATCAAACAAAACAAAACAGAATAAAACCAATTAAACAAAAGAATGAAAGCATTTTAGGACTTCAAAACAAGATAATGGGAAACCAACCATGATTATTATAATACATCCCATTATGTTCAAAATAGCTGCCCATACCATCAGACACAGTAAAATCTAACACAACAAGACAGAACAGAACCAAATCTAACAAACTAGTGAAAACATTACAAGAGTTCAAGATAAGACAATAAGAAATTAACATTGGTTACCACCTTTTCCTCCTAGGTGTTTTCTTGCCTATCACTTTTATAATATCTGTTGTGTTTTTGGATACCACTAACTCCTTCTGTTTTTTATGCTGGTGTTTATCCGTATGAGTTCAAACTGTTTTGCCCATGAACATGACCTCCAGTTGCACCCATTTACCTACAAGAGCTTTGAGATTATTCTACTTTATACCTCGGTAGCTTTCCATTCTATGAAAATACCATATCTTTCTTATCCATTCGGTTGTTGACTGGCAAGTTACCCTTCCTATTTTTGGTCTCCTGTTGCATGGAACAATTATTTTCTCCCTTTTCATTTTTAGTCTATGAATTCCCTTTCGAGTTAAATGTGCTTCTTGTATACGGTGTATTGATGGATCTTGTTTCTTGATCCACTCTCCCTGTGCTTCTTTTTATTGCTGAATTGAGGCCATCTACATTAATGGTTGCAACCAGCATACATTGGTTTGTCTCTGCCATGCCATCCTCCTGCTGTCGGCCCTCCACTTTTCCCCTTCATTCAATTGACTGTCTTATTTGGCGATCCTCCTCTGCAGCTGTTCCTGGAACCATGATCATCTTTGTCTCTCTTTAGAATATCCTTCAGCACTCTCTGTAGGGTTGGTTTGGTGGTAATGAATTACTTCAGTTGTTCTTTATCATGGAAGTATCTTATTTTTCCATCAATTTTGAAAAATAGTTTTGCAGGGTACATTAATCTGGGTTGGAAGTTGTTTTCTTTCAGGATTTGAAACACTTCATTCCAAACTCTTCTTGACTTGATGGTTTGTGTTGGCAAGTCTGCCCTGATTCTGATTGGTTTTCTTTTATAGGTGATCTGTTTCTTTTCTGTAACAGCTTTTAATATTCTGTTCTTGCACTGAATTACTATGATCTTGATTATTATATGTCTGGGTGTAGATTTACTTTGGTTATGGCTAGTTGGGGTTCTACATGCCTCACTTATCTGTATACCAAATCCTTTTCCCATGTTTGGGAAGTTTTCTGGTCTTACTTCTGTAAATAGCCTTTTTATTTCATTTGTATTGACCCCTGTTTCTTCACTGTTACCTTCCACACTTAAATTATTGCTCTTTGCATTGTCTTATAGCTGTTGAATTGTTATTTCCTGGTTTCTTGTTATTTTTAGAAGATCTTTCCTTTCATGATCGCTAGCTGCAATCCTGTCTTCAAAGACTGAGAGTCTATAATCAGTCTTTTTCAAGCAGTTTGGCCAGTTTTTGATCAACATTTTAATTTCCTGGATATCTTTTTAAATCTGTTTCATGTATTATAATTCCTTCCTATATAGTTCATTCAACATTTCCATCATTTTCCTTTGCTCCTCTTTTTCTTAAGCTATATCTTCTTTATATATGCTTAGCAATTCTTTCATTATGTTTTTTATTTCTTCTTTTACATGTGACATTATTTCTGATTTGATTACTTTTACAGTCTCATGAGGTTGTTTCTTTACTTCACTTGCTATCCTCTCATAGGTTTCAGGGGTGTAACTTCTGTTTTCCTCCATGACTGTATCTCACAGACTTGTTCTGTGTGGGCTGGAGGTCTGAGATTGCCTTTTGCTCCTTCTTCTTGACATTCTCCTGGATTCCTCCCAACAAGTTGGTTGTGGTGTCAAAGGCACTTCCCACGTTGGCTGCCCCTCCAAAGTGTAGGGGAGTGTGACAAGCACCTGTGTTTCTCTGACCCCGGGTTTACAGGGAGGAAGCAGGGTGTGGAGCAGGCTTCTTCAGACCTGTGCAGCTACACTGGGTCTTCCTCAATGGCCAGAGATGTATGTGGTAGGGCTGCTTCTCTTAGCCTGGGAGTCTACACCGAGACTCCCACAATGGTGGCAGGTACACAGGGTTGTGTTTGTCTGATTCTTTCAGTGGGTGAAGGCTGTCGGAAGGAAGCAAAGGTCTCTAATGGTAGTCTGTGGGTGGCATACATGGTGTTTACCTGGCTGCGTGTCTCTGTTCCCACTGGCTGCCTTCAGGAAGCAAGTCTTTTATTGTTAGCAGCTGGCAGGCAGCGGTGGATCTGCTGGCTCTCTCTGCCCGTGCTGGGTGCCCATAGGAAGTAGACTCGCGGTGGTGGGGACCAGCAGGCGTAGGTGGATCTGCTGGCTCTGTTTTCATAAAAATGTAAAAAAAAATTACAAACTGAGTGAAAGTTTAGAAAATAAGAAATTTTTAAGTGACATAAGCCTAATGCTTTTTGAGGAGTTAGAAAAGACAATATACTGTGCCCTGTAAAATTAGAAGAAAGAAAAAATTAAGAACAAAAATCCATGAAAGTATTTTAAAAGTTATTTTGATACAAATTATTAAAATTAGTATAACCTTTTCTAGTTTTATCTAGAGATAATTAAAATTCTATAAAATAAACCATCTAAAGATGTAATATATAAATTTTAAAAAATAGTCAATGCACTAAATCCTTCAGTGCTAATTAAAACAAATGAACTCAAGAAGAAATAAATCTGATTAGTGCTGTTCAGATTATAGAAATTATAAATATAATGAATTACCTACACACAACAATTTCAGGCCCAGATGGCTTGATTTGTAAAATCTACCTAACAGGAAATGATAGTTGAGACAGATCAAAAGTGAATTATTTCAGAAAATAAACAAGGAAGGAATATTCTCTCACTCAAATTTTGAGATCAGCATTATTTTGATCCTGAAGTCAAACTCCTTATAAAAGTAAGACTACTGAACAATATTTCTCATGAATAGAGGCACTATGTTACCTCATAAAATAAGACTAATTCAAATTGAAATTGAGATATCATTTAGAATAGTATCAAAGTTATGAAAATGTGTGTGGATACTTAGAAAAGTAAAAAAACTTATATATTAATTATCTATTCCAGAATAATGCAACCCATCAAAACATGGAATCTAAAGAGTGTAATCAATTTCTGTATCTTTCTGTGGTTTCTTTGGGTCAAGAATTCTAGCATGACCTCACTGTTTTTTTTATTTATTTTTTTCCAGATCAATCTTTCCTGAGATTGCAGAATTGACCTGGGTTCCATTCATCTAAAAACTTGAATGGAGCTAGTGGTTTCAGTTCAAGGCAGTACATTCATATAGTTTGTTAAGAGTTGACATTAGTTATATTGTTAAGAAGCTTTAGTATTACTATTCTTCAAATTTTCCTTTGAGTTTCATGAATACATTCATGGAATGGTAGCTGACTTTCTCCAGAACCATTGATAATGAGACTTAGAGGGACTTAGAGCTCTTCTTTTACTGATCTCAACTCAGAAATGAAATAACATATTTTAAGTTGTTATATTTTTTAAATGACTCAAAGCCAAGCTGTCATTCAATGGTAGGGAAATTATTCTCATCTTCTAATAATTTGTTAATCTTTATCTTGGAAATTATAAAGCATTTTGAGTAAAATTAAAGAAAACAAAATTAAGTGAGGACCTAGAACATACATACAAACTGGAAGGTTTGTCAATATGTAACATTTCTCCTCAGATTAATCTATATCAAAATACAATCACAGTATGCATGTGTTTGTGAGTATGTGTGTATATTTGTCGAATTTGTCAACTTGATTCAAAACTTATGTCTAATATCAGTGCTTGAAAAAGAGCCTTAGGAACAAAGATATCACACTGTTGTTGTAAAACATGTAAACAAAATTAGATAATGAATTCAAGAGGAAGTCAATTCAGATATGGTTTACTGGGTATATCTTTGAAATTATATTGTAGTTCTAATTCTTAACTATCTGTTAATGTTACCTTATTGGGAGGAGTCTTTCTAGATGAAGATTTGAAATGAGATCCTAAAGTAACATTACTGTGGATTTATAAAAAGAAGACTTAGACAGAGGTAGATATGCACATGGGGATGATAACCTATGCAGCTGTAGGAAGAGTAACATCCACATGCCAAGGAATGTGAGTTATCAAAAGGCTACAGAAGGATGTGGAGTTGATTCATCCTCTAAAGTCTGAAGAAAGAATCAAGGGCCAGGAATTTGGCTCAGTGGCTTAGGCACCTGCCTGGCAGGTGCGAAGTTGTGAGTTCAATACACGGTGCCGAAAAAAAAAAAAGAAGAAGAAGAAGAAGAAGAACAAAGAACCAAGTTCAATGAATGAAACCTGATTTTGGAATTCCAGCATCCAAGACTGCACTAAATTTCTGCTTTTTAAGCCACTCAGAGTGTTGTACTTTTTGTGATATTCCAGAAAACTAGTAAAATGAATAGCTGATTTTTGAAGGGAATTCAACTGGGGAATGATGATCATTTAAACAATACTCAAAAATCAATAATATTTTTGTACAAGAATAGCAATCTCACTGAGAGAGAAATTAGGGAAATAATACCTTTTACAATAGCATGCAAAAAAATGGAATATTTAGAAATCAATCTAACGAAAGGTGTAAAAGACTTCTATATTGAAAACTATAGTACTCTGAAAAAGGAGACTGAAGAGGGTATTAGAAGATGGAGAGATATCCCATGCACTTGGGTAGGAAGTATCCATATCGTCAGAATGGCCATACTTCCAAAACTGTTACACAGATTCAATGCAATCCCAATCAAAATACCAATAATGTATTTTACAAAATTAGAGAAAACAACCTTAAAATTCATCCGGAACAATAAGAGACCTAGAATAGCAAAGGTGATTCTGGGTAACAAAGACAAGACAGGGGGCATCACAATTCCTGACCTGAAATTATACTATAAAGCTACTGTAATAAAAACAGTGTGGTACTGGAAAAAAAAAGGATCTGAAGATCAATGGAATAGATTAGAAGATCCAGAAACAACTCCAGACACACTAAACTACGTTATTATTGACAAAGGTGCCAAACACATTCACAGGAAGAAAGATAGCCTTTTTAATAAATGGTGTTGGAAAAACTGGTTTCCACATGCTGAAGATTAAGATTGGACCCATATCTTTCACCATGTACTAAGTTAATGTCTAAATGGATTAAAGATCTTAACATTAAAACAGAAACATTAAATCTGCTGGAAGATAGAGTAGGTAAAAGTCTTGAAGATGTTGGTATAGACTTTATGAATAAAAGATTTATGAATAAAAGCCAGACTGCACAGGACTATCACAAGGAATCAATAAATGAGATCTCATCCTACTGAAAAGCTTTTTTTTTTGCACAGCAAGAGAAATCACCAACAGTGTGAAGAGACTACCCACAATCTGGGAGAAAATGTTTCTCAGTTGTCCCTCAGATAGAGAATTAATATCAAGAATGTATAAAGAACTTAAAAATATCAGTCCTCCAAGATTTAAAGACCCAATTCAAAAATAGGCATCTGAGATGAACCCACACTTCTTAGATGAAAAAGTACAAACAGCAAATAAATATGTGAAAAAAAGTTCAATAGCAAATGAACTTAACAAATGAAAGTAACACTGAGATTTCACCTCATCCCAGAAAGAATGACTAGTATTAAGAAGTCAACCAATAACAAATGCTTGAGGGGCTGTGGACAAAAAGGAACCCTTCTCCACTGTTGGTGGGAATGTAGGCTGGTGCAACCACTGTGAAAGTTACTGTGGAGGTTCCTTAAAAAGTTAGGATTGGAGGTCCCATTTGACCCAGCTATTCCACGTCTGGGTATCTTCCCAAAAGAATTAAAAACATCTTACTGCAGCAATATATGTGGACCTATGTTTATAGCTGCCCAGTTCATAATAACTAGTTCTTGGAAACAACCTAAATTCCCCTCAACTGAGGAATAGGTAAAAATGATGTGGTACTTCTGTATAATGGAATACTACTCAGCTATAAAAACAATAAACTAGACATTTTCACTCTTAAATGGATGAGTATTGAAAATATACTTCTCAGTGAACTATATAAGTCACACATATGTAACCGTCACATTGTTGCACTTATGTGAGGAGCTGAAAGAAAATCTACGTATATAAAAAATTAGTTAAGACCGTTAAAGAAAAAGAATTTTGAGTGAAAAGTAGTTTTCATAGGGTCATCTTCAGATTTCATTTGTTTATTTGAAAATAATACAGTAATCATAAAAAAAAGATTTCTCTTGATTCGTTGAGGCAAAAGTTTTGTGCTAATAATTTTCTGGACAATATTTCATGTCTATATCTTATACCCTAAACAACTGCTGTAAATATAACAATATGCAATGTGCTGATTACTGTTACTCTCCTTTTAGCTGGTTGTGAAATTGTTTTACTTTAATTTCCTACTTTTCATCTGTTTAAAATAAAAAAATTAAAAAGTATTGTGTATATAAAAGAAATAAACAAATAGTATGGTAACATCTGGATGTGTGTACATACAGAAAATATAATTTGCATGCTTATCTCATACAATAAAGAAATTAATAAAATGGAAAAACAACAACATAAAAAGTAAGCTAACAAAAACATCTTAGAGGATGTAATAGCATATATTATTATGATTCGGGTATAACAATATTTGATTAGGAGATAGAAATGATGCATTCTGAGAGAAAATATAAAGCTTCATTGAAATTTAAGCGTTCTGGGCTGGGAGTTTGGCTCAGTGGCTTAAGCACCTGTCTGGCAGGTGCGAGGCTGTGAGTTCAATCCCTGCTGCCACAAAAAAAAAAAAAAAAGAAAAAAATTAAGCCTTCTGTTGTTTGGAAGTCAAATTCTGGGAAAATGGTAAAACAAGACATAGAATGTTGAAATTTTTGACATCTACATACTTTAGAAGGGATTGTTAACCTGAATGTAGTGAAGCAAATGAGCACAACTGTTTTAAATTAATGAAGAAACAAATGGCACAGTTAAATTCACACCACCTTCTGTCAACTGGAAATACTAAAAAGCCGGCACTCTTAACAGTGAAAAAGGATGAGATGAAGCATTAGAGGACTGACTGCCCTGATGAGAGAATGGAAGGAAGATGGCGCAGCAAGAATTCAGGAGAAATTTCTGATGAAGGAGAGTTAAGCATGTAACTAGAGCCCTGCTCAGGGCTCAATTTCCTCAACTAACAGAACAAAATGAACAAACAAAATAAAACAAAAATCTCACAAAACATAACTTTCATATGCTGAATAAAGGCAAGAAAACTGTTCTGAAGAATAAAGGTAAAGACTTATTTATTGGGGCAGGAGTTATAGAAATATAATCAATCAAATAATTCTCATAGACAAGGAATTCCAAGACAAGGAATAAAACCTTTCTTGCCTCACACCATTAAAGATGACCTGCAGCAATTATTTTTTCTAGTGTCTCACAGTGACCCATCTCACAACCATTTAACAAACACCTATTTAATGGCATGGATCAAATTTTAAATTCAATCGCTTTTTAGGTTTTCATGGAAATTTCAGCAAATAGCTTCATAAATACTTTCAACCATACTGACTATGACTTAAAAATTTATGATAGGTGTATTTTCCCAAGATAGTAATCAATGAATCATTCTCTGCATTTTTTTTATCTTGACCTTGAAGACAATCTAGGATATGAGGCTAAACTCTACTAAAGAGAATGTTACTTACTGGAATAAATTAAGTGAAACTATTTTCCTAAGAAATATTACAATACAGTATCTATGTCAATGATCCTAATCAACTTTGTTTTACTATCAATTTAATTCATTGTCTTGTAGCGGCTGTTTCAAATGACCCTTTATTGTGTCACAATAATACATTCCTAAATGCATTTTTGAATCATATTAGAAATATTCTTAGAAGAAATTTATGTTTTGGGGCATTGAATTTTAATTCAATATGAGTAAAGGAAATCCTCAGATAATTCCAACTCAATTACTGCAAATTATTCACTAAACTTGAGACACTGTTCTAGAATGAAACAATGAACGTAAAGTGAAATGATCACCTCGTATGATGAAAGAATATGATCAAATCTTAGATCATGAGAAAATTGAAGAAATTTACTTTCAGTGTTTGTAGATATGTGCAATTGAAAGACATTGGTTAAATATTTTTACTACCAAGAGTTTTTGAATCTGTGGTTCATATGCTAGTTTAATAATTTCCAAAAATTAAAACTAATAAATTTTTAACATTATATTAGTTCTTGTGGTGGAAAGACAAATAAAATACATTAATTTTAAAGACTGGAAAATGGAGCACCAAAGTTTACTTTAATATCTTTTATCTTACTATGCTTACAAGTTCAAGATATTGACATTATAAAATGACAATATCCTTCAGTTTTCTAATTTTCAATGATCCTATTTTTCCCTGTTTTAAAGACGACACCAAAATTCTGTCATGTTTGATTCTTCTCTTAGTGCGGTAAACACAACAAACTTTCTTTGACCACTTGGTAGTTTTGATTGTCACTTGTGCAATTGATCCTTGACATTTCTATACCTGATTCAATTAAAAGCCCGTTGGCTAAAATGACACAATCACTACTTGCAATTTGCTAATTTTAATTACATTTTTCTACAGAAAGCAAAATAATTTATGAAAAATTTGTTGTTATTTTGAAATTGAATCACGTATCAATATTGGGTGAAACTCTATCAGGAAATTTTATTTTTATAGTTAATATATGTGATTCATGACTTATGTATCTTCTCATACACTGAAGTATTTTGTTGCAAACCATAATATATTATCAAAAAAAAGCCACAAAACATATATATATATATATGTAAGGAAAATATGGAAATGTCTGAGTCTACCTGCAGAATATATGAATGCTCATTATCACAGTTTTCAAAACTTTATGAAAACTTTCACAATGAAAAGTTTTGGAAATTTAACTACTTAAAGTATTGTAGAAACACTTACTGGACTTACTGCCTTCTGGTTTTTAAGTAGTTTCTCTATGAGGTGATTAATCTGAGATTCCTGAGACTTACTGAATTTCTGTATTTCATATTTCAGGTTGAGCAACTTTGCACTAATCCACCAAAGAACCTTTCCACTTTACTCAAATTCTGATAATCATAAATTTGAAAATAGACATTTAATTCACATTTTTTATCAAATGTTTCATATTATTCCCTGAATAGAGCCTTTGGAGGAAAATTGACATCCACACTCATATGTACATGTGTATTTATGTACATGGAAATACACTTATTTACAGGTAAGTGGTACACTTTTCTAGTATTTCAGGTAAGAGACAAAGGATCATATAATAAAGATAAATATTTTTGTTCAAATAAAAGTAGTGGTATTTTAGAAGCTTGAAAATGAGACAGTTTTCTGCTGAAACCTTTGATGAAACTCATGAATCATTGCCTTTCAGCTTCCACAGTGTTATTAAAATCTGGAAAGGAGAAAAGAGAAAGCCCAGTTTACATACCAATCTGGAAAAGGCATAACTATCATGGCATTGACCTCCAGACTTTCAAACAAAGGGGAGACTTATTCAGGATTCACATCTCACTTACTTATTTTTAATTTAAAATTATTATTCTTAAGTTTCCAGAAGAATCACCACCAATCTGGTGTCAAAAATGTTAAGTATTAACAAGATTGTCATCCAAAGGCAAGTACCATATATTTCACTCTTAAAATAGAAGAGAATGGAGAATATAGGATTTGATGCCCACAAATGATGAATTGCACTGACATTTGCAATAGAAAATAACCTTAAGAAAATATTCGTAATAATTCTTCCTGTGGCTTGTATTTCTCATATAAATGTATATATATATTTTAAAACTATATTCATCATGAGTAGAAAATTTTGTGTGTATATGACATTAGTAAATACACAGATATGATCATGTATATGCATATATGTTTATAAATGTTCAGTTGTACTAATTATACATGATGTATCTCTTCTTTATATATGTATGCATACACATTTACATATACATATATATATTATATAAGCATTTTTGGCTTTATGCATTTCTGTATTTCTTAATTTTATTTCATGTTTCAGCACAACAGAGGAGAAATCATTTCAAGTATTTAAAATACAAAGAAATTTGAAGCAGATCTGTGATTAAAGATATAATTTGAACTGAGAGATCAATAGTGAAGAATCCAAAGATATCTACAGGGCTGGCCTTGTAACTTAAGTGAGGAAGTGCTGGCTAAGCATACAGGAGGCCTTTATTTCAACACTCAACACTGAATATAACAACAAGCAATACAGCATAGCCACAGCAGAAAGCTACTCCTTCTATAAAGATTAAAGGAAATCACACAGTAATCACTGCAGTTTCAAAAATAAAATTAATTTGAGGACAAAATCATCCAGGGCTCAAGCAAAGCTAGGACAGTTAAAAGTCTCATTTATAATTCTGAAATCCTAAGAGAACAATTTCCTGTGATTTGTTTTTGGTAATAATTCAAGTGTTTGAAAGAACAGGAAGTTTTACGGAATGAAATGAGGAAATACTGAAAACAGCCATGCATTTTATTAGTGTGAATATCCGCAAGTGGGAAAGAGTTTCTAACTGGCCTGCAGGTACATTTAGCAGCATTTCTTTGGTGTGCTCTTCACTGGCATGACTGAGAAATGTACATGCTGAGCCCAGGAAGGGTTTATCTGTTATTTAGAATTAAGATGATTTTTAAATTTTGGTTGGGATTTTGATATTGACACAAACTTAAAACTATAAGACATAAGAAAAGAGATTTTTTTCTATTTCAATTGGCTCAACAGTACAGATTCCTGTTACCCAAATCATATGCTTCTCATTGACAGAAGTTCCATGAACTTTTATCGCTTCTGAACTAGGACAATCATGAATCAATACACTGAACCCCCACATCAGTGGGGGACATTAGGTAGGCAGAGTATGAACAGTCAACAGGGACCTATTTTATATGGGTTTCACATAATATCCTGTAACTTTCCTAACTGCACATTAGGTGAATGTGAAGGGTCTGCTGAGTTTAAGGGTACATTCCAAGTTTTTATTTAGTAGTTATCTGGATATTAGGTCAGCTTCAGAGACTGAATTTAAAGGTTATCAAAGGTACTAAAATAGCCTGTAATAATTTTGACCCTTAATCTGCAATACTTCATCTCTCCACAATCATGATATTCTACTCATTCAAGTTCAAACAGTCTGCATGGGTAGCATGTATTGTCTGGGTACTAGAAAAAGTCAGTTGGGGATTCCTTCCTTGCTGCAAAAGTGGTCATAACCCAAAGAGAGGGATTTCTCGGAAGACATTGTTTTACTGCAACCCATAAGCATAGCACACCTGTATTATGGAAGCTAGGGCTAGAGTGAATTTACAGTTGAAATCACTTCAAAGAATGAGAGGATGCTAAAGTGTGTGATTATTTTAAAAAGTAAATAATGATGAACATTAAAGTGGTAAAGAGTTAAGCTTCATTCTTATTCTAACAGCTAATTTTGAAGTAAAAAAAAGCACTCAAATATGTTGGGAGGTGTGGTGATCCGGGATTCAAGAAGAGTTATGGGAGTCAAAAATTGAAAAGAAGGAAGGAAGGAAGAGAAAAGGAAAAAGACATAAATTTATAAATATTCATAAATAAGACAGTTAAAAAAAACCGTATTGCTAAATACAATAGCTATTGAAAAAGAAAAGTTAATATACCTGAATTGATGAATCTTACATGTCTATATCTGTCAATATCCCCAACCCCTAGGAAGGTAATGATATGCAATATTGTAACTACT
>RJWM01041408.1:0-14771 GCA_004363535.1 Dasyprocta punctata | reverse complement strand
GGGAGTTTGGCTCAGCAGCTTAAGTGCCTGTCTGGCAGGTGCGAGGCTGTGAGTTCAATCCCCGGTGCCGCGAAGAAAAAAAAAAAAAAAAAAAAAAAAACTGGACGTGAAGGGTTAAGAATGTAAGTCAGTGACAGACTGCATGCTGAGCACATATGAGGCCCTGGGTATGATCCTCTTCAACCCACACACCCACCCACCCACCTAAAAGCAAGACGCACACACACATACACACACACACACAAATAGGTGTGAGTATTATCAGCCAAAACACAGCACAGTAAGGATGACCCACTCAAATAATTAACTGAAAAATTTAAAGAAAGACATTCTACAAATGCATGTGCCGAGTGTAAGAAAAGAAACAAAGGATGCTATGGGATCTAGAATTAGTACCATAAATCAGGAAATCTTTCGCTATTCTGAAATCCAGAGAGAAGGACTTGGAGAGAAATATTGGGCAGGAGTGATAGTTACTCAGCAGGCATGGCACCAAAAAGATAAAGGCACTCACCTTAGTCTCCACCATTAGAACTCCTGTCCCCAACTGGCCAATGCTACCAGAAATTACGGAGGGCAAGGAAGCCTATTGATAATAGTCCATAAGGTCAGTCTCTGAGGGCAAAACTCCTCAAATGTATTGAGAGTATGCTACATGTTTTAAATTTTCTAAACCCTGCCCCTGATTCTGATTTATTTCCAGTCATGTTACACTGGGGACAAGAATCTGACCATTCCCTAAAGTCCCTACACCCTACAGCTTGGCATGACCTCCAAACAGGTATTTGGAAGGGTCCAGCATCACTTTTAAGCTGGGGCCAAGAACATGCATATATTTCCACAAATTATTGGCAGACCTCACAACCATCAGAGCCATTACATGGCCAAAATTCAAATCACCTGCACAACATGTAAAGCCCTCTGCCAAGACCTCAAACAATAAACCTAACAGCGTATCATCCAATATCCTAAAAAGGCCTACAACAGATGGTGAGGCTTGCCACCTATTTAACATTTAACAGTATGTATTCCTGTGGTTCAGAGAAAAAGAGTACTGGGCTTATACACATACCTAATCCACCTCTGCTCAGGCCCCTAACATGGATAGACAAGCCAACCAAAATTTTCCACTCTATAGAGAACAATAATCCTACATATACTATTCTGTCCGGCCCTCATATTTTTATGCATTTACAAGAACAAGCTAAGTTTACTTAGTATTACCTCTCACTTTGTGTATCCTCCTTTATGTGTAGCCCATCTACAACAAGATTCTAGCTCAAACATGTCAGCTACAGATCAAAGTTAAAAAGTACAACTGTCTAAAAGACAATTCACCTAACCTTAGCTTCTATCCCCTAAGATGGTAACCTTGTGAGAGATTTTAAACCTAACATTCCTGTCTGTATTCCAAAAGCTCACGCCTCTCATTTTTAAAAAAGTGATTTGGGCGTTTGGCAGTCTTGCAGAGATCCATACCACAGACAGGTTATATGCAAATTTAAGTATTCCTTTATAGATTGGTCCCCCAGAGGATTCCTTATGGGAAAAGATCGAGATTGACATGAGATTGCCTTTTCAGGCTCTCCAGACAATACAATAACCTCAGAAGCCTTATCTAATGTTACATGGTCAGACAGAAGCCTCAATTCTCCTATTCCCAGACTCATTATCAATGACAAGGCTAAACCCATACAGCATACTTTATAACAATTAGCCCTACCTTTTCATGTTAGATGGCTGGAGACTGGATGTCTGCAGCCAACAAATGGAGAAAAAGTAAAAATAATATTACAAGATCATAGGTATATAAAGATAAACGTAAGTGTTTATGATCCTCATGTACAATTGATAAAAAAGATAGTGACAACAAAATACGTTCTTATATACCAATTGTTATCTAACCCATCATACCTAAACTTCTTTTAGTGAAAGAATATTTACTTTTGATTTTAAAGAAAAAAAAAACAGAAAAATCAATAAAGACAATTTAAAAACAACAACAAAAGCAAAATGACAACAACAAAAAATAACGGGGATATAGGATTTCAAAACAATATGATAGGAATTTAACAATGGTTGTTATATTGTATTATTATTGTCCTCAAAGTAATTGCTCAGGCTACCAGATTCTAGCATATAAGATTGAATCAGCAATATAATTTCCCTTTGAGCAGTTTCTTTCCCTCTAGTACATCTATTGTAACTTTTGGACTTATTTATTCTTTCAGTTTTTTACACTAGAGAGACAACACAGTGTTTACACATGCAAGTTTGATTTATTTCACTTATGAGTATGGTTTCTAGTTGCATCCATCAACCTATAAAAGTCCTGAGTTTCATTGTTCTTTATGGCTGAGTAGTATATTCAATTATATAAAAACACCACATCTTTTTTACCCATTCCTCAGTTGATGGGCATTTGGGTTGTTTCCAAGATCTGGCTACTACAAATTGTGCTCTTAAAAACATAGGTGCACATATATCACTGTGGTATGATATTTTCAATTCTTCTGGGAAAATACACAGAAAGGGAAAAGCTGGGTCAAATGGAACCTCTAATTCTAGTTTTTTAAGGAATCTCCACAGTGATTTCCACAGTAGTTGTACCAGTCTACACTCCCATCAACAATGTAGATGGCTTCCTTTTTCCCCACAGCCCTGCCAGCATTTGTTATTGGTTAACTAACTTCTTGATGTTCAATTCATACCTAAACTTCTTTCTAGGGACTCCACAATAATAATCATGAGCAAGATGCCCAGAGTTTGGCTTCCAGTCAATCTAACAGAGCCTTGATATCACTCACCTACTGCTCTCTTGGTAGACTACAACTGACCCTGCTCAACGTTCTTCAAAAAGACAAGGAAGAGAGAGATGTAGAAGATCAAAGTCTTGAAATGCAGAACTGTTACCTCAGCATTAGTCACTGATATGGACAGAGCCAGCTAAGCCATTTCCTCCTTTTTTTTTTTTTTTTAGGCATGGGGAATCGAACTCACACTTAAGCCACTGAGTCAAACTCCCAGCCCTTATTTCCTTCTTCTTTCAATTGGTTTTAAGCAATACAAATAAGGCTAACCGAAGTACTGATACATCATCCTTGAGGCAGACCAACAATGTCCTATTTCCTCTCATCATGTTCCCCATAAATGGTTGAACACAACAAAATGGCAGAGCCACATAGTTCCAAGAATGTCAACTGGGGTCCAGCCCCAACATAAGAGGCTATGACTTCCCAGGGCACAAAAGTTTACATATCAAAAACTAAAGCAACAGCCTCCTGTATCTTTCCAATGCTACCATAAATGGGTCATACAAACTAGTGTTTCTACATACCCTTCCTCCTTACATATTGCACAGATACTTGCTCTCCACCTAGCCAGCTCAGTTCACACTGCTCACTTAATTCCCACCATCCTCACTGTCACTCATTCTCGAGCCACTCCCTTCTTCACAAGATAATAAACTCTGGGGAAGGCCTTGGATCAGGACCTTTGTTCCACATAACCTCACATACACCAGATTCAAGACCCCTTGGCTGCCTGTAACTTCAAATATGCTGTAGTGTCTTTATTCTCACTGTGAATTGCATTGGAGGTGATAGATTAAAATTAACTTGCCAAGATTCCAAAAACATTTCAATGAGATTGCAAATATAAACTATCTAAACCACAAAGAAGAGATTACAATATTTAGATTACAATGCGCAGTATTTGACTTACAATAAAAAATAGAGTAGAAGAGTGGAGAGGTAAAAGGAAGACAGCATAGCACGACCGGAAATGTAATCCTTGCCGGTGAGACAACATAAGTCTATCGTGAAATTTTCTAGACAAGTTTTCATTGCTCTAAAGAGAAAAATAGACAGGTTTTTCTCCCTTAGATAAAAATTCTTTTCATTTACCACTTTCCTTATCCAGCCTAGATTTACTAACCCTCTGTCATCATTTCTATCCTTTCCCTAATACCATCCCCAATTTCCTGGCCCCACCGGTTTGCATGCCAACACTAGCTATCCACTTGTGCTAGCTAGTTCTACACTGCCATGTACTGCAGACTTGTTTTTTTTTGTTTGTTTGTTGTTTTATGAAGCAAGGTCTCACTATGTAGTTCAGGGTGGCCTTGAACTCACAGCAATTCTCCAAGTACTGGGATTACAGGCATGCACCAACACACCTAGCGTGCAAAAATAATTAATAGGTTCACTCCAAACTGTTAAGCCTCAACCAGGCCTGACATGAAAAGATGTAATCTTTGTCCATGACTCTTCATCAGTTTCTACAACATTCCTCAGAATAGTGGTTCAAAATCTTTCCAAGTCCCAGCCTTACCAAGCAACTTTAGTTGTTCCCTTTTGGTACCAAATCCTTAAATGTCCTCTTTCTAATGTTCAGTATTTTAATCACTTTCTCCAACGTTCGTTCCTGTGTCAGAGGAAAGGGTAACCTATCTTTTTCAAGATTAACTGTTCAAATGCCCGGCATGGTGGCGCACGCCTTTAATCCCAGCACTCAGGAGGCTGAGGTAGGAGCGTTGTGAGTTCAAGGCCGGCTTGGGCTACAACATAAGCGCAAAGCTGGCCTGAGCTACATAGTGCGACCCTGCCTCGAAAAACTAGGGCTGGGAGTTTGGCTCAGCAGCCTAAGCGCCTGTCTGGCAGGCATGAGGCTGTGAGGAGTTCGATCCCTGGTGCCGCAAAAAAAAAAAAAAATTAACTGTTCAAGATTAACAATTGTATTTATCCTTCCCATATCCTTTAAGAAGTCATGCAAAACGTTCTGAGCCCACTGAGTCTTTTATATTGTCCACACTACATTTATCTACATTCTTTTAAAATTGTGAATCTAAAATGAGATGGGTTATCAACAGTCCTCAAAATCTGTAGTTCTAGTAACATCTGTCAACAGTTAAACATTTAATATTTAAAAATATATAATGAGCCGGGCGTGGTGGCGCACGCCTTTAATCCCAGCACTCAGGAGGCTGAGGTAGGAGAAGCATTGTGAGTTCGAGGCCAGTTTGAGCCACAACGCAAGTGCAAGACTGGCCTGAGCTACATAGTGCGACCCTGCCTCAAAAAACTAGGGCCGGGAGTTTGGCTCAGTGGCTTAAGCACCTGCCCTGGCAGGTGAGAGGTTGTGAGTTCAATCTCTGGTGCCGCAAAAAAAAAAAAAAACAGAAAAAAAAAATACAAAAAAGAAAAATATATAATGAACATGCAACCATCATTTAATAAAATTTACTATTAGGGTAAGAATAAGTTTTTTTAAAAATAAGACTTTAAAAGTTACACAATAATGTGTTTGTTATAAACATAACAGCAAATAAAAAAAAAAAAAGTTTGGGAAACTACTTCAAGGTAAACAACAGCTCCATTTAACCCCCATAACCCAACAATCCTATGTGTTTTCCTTTAATATATAATGTCCTGTAAACTGGGTGTGGCGGTGTACACCAGCAATCCCAACACTCAGGAGGCTGAGGCAGAAGATCACAAGTCTGAGACCAGAATGGGTTACATAGTAAGTTCAACGCCAGCCTAAACTACACGGTGAGACCCTGTCTCAACCCCCCGCCTCAAAGAAAAGAAAAAAAAAAAAGGTTCAGCAAAAATGTTTTACACTTCCCATCTTTACTTTCTCATTTGCCATTCGTTCCCAACCTATTTCTTTTGTTTGTTTTTGTTTATGTTTTTTCTTCTTTTTTTTTTTTTTTTTGGCAGGGGGACAGGGTCATGCTATATAGTTCAGGCTGGCCTTGAACTCACTATATAGTCCAGGCTGGCTTCAAACTCGTAGTGATCCTCCTGCCTCAGTCTCCCAAGTGCTAGGATTACAGGAATGCACCACCACACCTGGCTTTCCAACCCATTTCTGTAACTCTTTTCTCTGAGATCATTCTGATCTCCAAATTGCTAAATCTTCACCTTTAAACTTCCTACAAAGTTTAATGGATATAAAATACATACATATTTGAGGTGAAAGATACGCCAGTAACCCTGATCTGACCTGTACATTGTACCCCATAGATATATAAATATTCTATCAATAAGAATACATTTAAAAATAAAGTATAAAAAATATATCATAGTCAACTCATTTAATCTTTATAACCCAGTGAGAAAAATCAAGCTATAGTTGGTTTCATTTCTATTTTTTTTGCTGTATTATTTTCAAAAGAACAATTCACAGTACAAATGAAATCTGAAAATGATCCTGTGAAAACTACTTTTCACTCAAAATCCTTTTTTTTAACTATCCTAATTTTTTATATACATACAGATTTTCTTTTAATTTGTCACACGTGCATCAATATGATAGTTACATATGTGTGACTTATTTAGTTCACTGATAAGTGTATTTTCAAGGCACATCCATTTAAGTATGAAACTATCTAGTTTATTGTTCTTTATAGCTGAGCAGTATTCCATTAAATAGAAATGACACATCTTTTTTGTCCATTCCTGAGTCGAGGGGCATTTAGGTTGTTTCCAAGATCTGGCTTTTTATTATGAACTGTGTTGCTATAAACACAGGTGCACATATATTGCTGTGGTAGGATGTTTTTAGTTCTTTTGGCAAGGTACCCAGAAGGAGAGCAGCTGGGTCAAATGGCACCTCCAATCCTAGCTTTTTGAGGAGTCTCCACACTGACTTCCACAGTGGTTGTACCAGCCTACATTCCCACCAACAGTGGAGAAGGGTTCCTTTTTCTCCACAATCCCTTCAGCATTTGTTATTGGTTGACTTCTTAATACTAGCCATTCTTTCAGGGGTGAGGTAGAATCTCAGTGTTGTTTTCATTTGCATCTCTCAAATGACCAGTGCTGTTGAACATTTTTTCACATATTTATTTGCTGTTTGTACTTCTTCATCTGAGAAGTGTGTATTTATCTCAGATGCCCATTTTTGGATTGGGTCTTTACATCTGGGAGGTCTGGGAGGTCTGATTTTTTTAAGTTCTTTATACATTCTCGATAGTAATCCTTTTTCTGACAGACAGCTGACCCTTGACCCTTGTCCTGACCCCTGAGGACAGAACTGACATATTGCGGACTTATGTATTGTATACAATTGTTTTGCATTCTGTTGTATGGTCACAAATTAAGTTTATAAGGCTGAGGGTTGCAAATCAGGGGTTGGCTCAGTTTATCGTTTTGTTGGCTGTGTCTGGTGCTGTGGGTGCCACTGCAGCCAGAATTAACTCGATTGTACTGGATAGCTGTTGGCCCCGATGGTCCAGGACTGAGATTGACTGGGGGTCACGGAGAGTGCTGAGGCACAGTGCCAAAGAACCAGGAACTGGGCTAGGTGAGCAATAGCTTCTCATCTCTAACAAACTGAGGAGGTGGGATCTTCCAATGGACTCGGGGCCCAGGAACCAGCTACACTGGGAAGACACCTCAGAGAAGTGATCATCACCTGGATGTCTTTAATACTGCCAATAAAACAACCCACCATAGGCAGCTAACAAGTATCACTCTAGGAATTAAACTAAAAAAGAAAAGAAATGAGAAGACACTTAAACCAGGACACAACCTCAGACACCCAGTTCACCAAAGGCAAACCCAGCGGGCAATGAGGCTGGAAAATCCAAAAGCCCCCTACCAGGTTTCTCCGAAGTGGTAACAAAGCAATTGAATAAGGCTCTGGAAAACATGAAATCAGAAATAAATCTCTCAAATAACCACAGAGATTACCAAAATACACACCATGCTTAGTGATGTTAGAGCACACACAGACAAAAAAATAAACAAGCTTAAGCAAATTATGGAAGCAAAAATAGGAACAAATAGATTCCATAAAGCAAATTCAAGCAGATATTCAGGAGAATAAAAACTCCATTGAAAGTATTTGAAGCAGAAAGATTTCTCAAAACTAGCAAGGGAACAGCAGTGCTAGATGAGACAAAGAAGAATAACTTAATATTAATTGGAGTCAATGAACAAGCAGGAGATACCACAAATGACATTAAAAACATGTTCACAGACATCATAACAGAATACTTTCCTAGTAGAAAAAAAGAATTTGATATACAAATAAGTGAGACATGTAGAATTCCAATTAGCAAGGATTAAAAAAAAAATCATTAAAGGCAAGACTGAGTGAGAGACAAAGAAGGTCACTGCAACTTGGTAAAGGGAACAATCCAAGAGGAAGAGATAACAATCATAAATACGTATGCAACAAATATTACCGCACACAGTTATATAAACCAATTATTAATGGCCATGAAAAATCAAATAAGCCTTAATACAATTGTATTGGGAGACCTCAATATCTGCTGTCACAAAAAGATAGATCAACTAGACAAAAAAGTCAATAATGAAATATTAGAACTAAATCAAACTTTTGAGCAAATGGACTTAGTAGGTGTCTATACAGTCTTCCACCCTACATCAGAATACATGTTCTTTTCAGCTGCACATGGGACATTCTCCAAAATAGACCATATACTGGCTCATAGAACATGCTTACGTAAATGTAAAGGAATTGAAATTATCCCATGCATACTATCAGACCACAGTGCAATGAAATTGGATATCCATGCCAAAGGAAACCACAAGAACTTCATCAACACGTGGAAATTAGATAGCACCCTACTGAACAATCAATGGGTCACAGGTGAAATTAAAGAAGAAATTAGACAGTTTTTATACAGTTGAATGACAATGCCAATACAACATACCAAAACTTGTGGGACACAATGAAAGCAGTCTTAAGAGGGAAATTTATAGCAGTAAATACCCATATCAGGAAAACAGAGCAAGCTCATATGAACAACTTAATGTTGAACCTCAAACTTCTAGAAAAAGAGCAGGCTAAACCAAAAGCTTGTACAAGGTTTTCATGGGTAATCTACGAAAGTAATAAATGGGCAAAACAATCACAGTTGGCCTATAAACTTTAAAAAGCTATACACACTTGCTGTGCACGACAGCACATGCTTGTACTCCCAGCACTCAGGAGGCTGAGGCAGGAGGACTGCCATGAGTTCAAGGCCAGCTTGAACTACACAGGGAGATCCTGTCTCAAAAAAAAAAAAAAAAAAAAAAAAAAAAAAAAAAAAAAAAAAAAAAAAAAAAAAAAGAAAAAGAAAAAAGAAAAAGAAAGGAAAAAGGTATATACAGAATTTTATTCATATCACAATAATCCAGGAACTATATGACTCAACTAGAGTTAACTTTGATTTATTTTTCTTTTATCGTCACACCTGTATCAACTGTGTAGGCTGCACATGTACCTAATAAGCTAATTAGCCTAATCATTATCAAACTTTTACATCATCATATTATCTTGTTTGCAATCAAGAGACATGGGCATGGTGGTGTACAACTCTGATCCCAGTATTTGGGAGGCTGAGGCAGGAGGACTGCTGTGTGTTAAAGGTCAGTCTAGGATATACAATGAATTCAAGACCAGCCTGAACTACATAGCAAGACCTTTTTCTCAAGAGAAACTAAAAAAAAAAAATCAAACAGTCAATTTCTGATAGAAAAACTAGTGAATTTCATGCAATTACAATTGTCAGTTGACATCTGGAAGGGAACTCTAAAGCTACCTTGGGATCTGGAATAATGAGTTGGCAGCACAATAAACAAAAAGGTAAGATCTTTGTTACTGTTTGTGTCAGATGTCCCCCCAAGGCCTCATACAGTCATGGTGGCAGGCTTCTAGAATTCGTGACTGATTCGTGTTCCAATGCTGGGCTTATGGGTGTGACTGCTAACACCCACCCTAGATTGGGTGGCCCACATACAGTATAAGGGACAGAAAGAGTCTTCTTTTTGCACTGCTCCCCTTTTGCTCTCTCATTTTTGCTGTTTTCCACCACCATGAACTGTTGCCCTTGTGTCACACCACCCTGCCTTGGAGTCAGCTGATTATGGACTGAAACCTCCACAAACTGTGAGCTAAATAAACCTTTCCTTACTTAATTTTGGGTGTTGGATATTTTGTCCCAGCAATGAAAGAAAAGTAACTAAGAATCTTAAGGAACATAGTGCTAGATACTAAAAAAAAAAAAAAAAAATCATATTTGCTACCCTTGGTTTTGCATAAGCACTGACAAGCTGTAGAATTTCCTCAAAGTCACCCACATAAGTAAGTAGTCAGTCAGACTACATACACAATAACACTTGAAGCCCTGTCTCTTGACTTCCTCCTGCCAAAAGTTGGGTGATGTATAATTCAACAAGACAGACACTTCTCAGAATGAAAGGGGACACTACCCAAATAAAGAAGTATGTTGACCGCTAGATGTGGTAGCATATGCTCATAGTCCCAGCACTAGGGAGGCTGGCACAGGAGAATTGCTGAGTTCCAGGCAAGCCTGGACTATATACTAAGTTCAAGGTCAGCCTGAACCACATGACAAGACCCTATTACAAAAAGAACAACTTTAAAAAATAAAGAACTATGTTGAAAATATAAACAAAATAATTACATAGGGCAAAGGTGAAAACTGAGGTCAAACTAGACAAATTAGGACAAAAGGTCATCCTACTCATAAATTATTGAGTTACAAATCACAGATTAAAAATCCAAGAATTATGCAACACAAGTTAAGTTTAATGAAAATTATGTCTCAGAATTTTTCTCAGCAGTGGTTTTCAATCACCTGTACCAATCAGTACTATCTAGCAAGTTCTTTCAAACCTTACACTTCTGGGTACTCCCCAGGGAAGATTCTGATTCACTTGAGTGGGGTCCAAGAAGTTGTTTTTGTTTGTTAAATGATATCCTCACCCACAGGTGAGTTTCACATACACCACAAGCGAGAACTGCTACAAGAAGCTACGCCTCGTCCATTAGCTTGAATATGAATCACCTGGGAAACTTAGTAAACTAAAATTATCCTTCAGTAAAGAAGGGGAGGCATTTCTAACAAGCTTCCAGATGAGCCTTCCTTCAAATCTTGTTACTCAAAGGTCACATTTTACCCATCCACTGACTCTTCAAACTGAAAATACATTAAAGTGAACAGAGAAGCCAGGCGTGGTGGCGCATGCCTTTAGTCCCAGCACTCGGGAGGCTGAGGTTGGAGGAGTATTGTGAGTTCAAGGCCGGCTTGGACTACATGAGCGCAAGGCCAGCCTGAGCTACATAATGCGACTCTGTCTCAAAAAACTAGGGCTGGGAGTTTGGCTCAGTGGCTTACATGCCTGCCTGACGGCGTGAGGTTGTGAGTTTGATCCCCGGTGCCACAAAAAAAAAAAAAAAGTGAACAGAGAAACACATCTTCCTCAATGAGCATTAGTTAGTTACATTAAACCAGGGTGGGAGTGGCAGTCTGTGGCACTTTTTAATTTAAGCTAAGCAATGTAATTTTTAACATTTGCACTGAAACTAAAACTGATGAAAACTTAATGAACTTGAACAAATAAGGAATACTGAACATACATGGAAGTTAAAAGTAATTTAAAGAGCTTCTGCTACATTGGGATATAAAGATATATATATGGTAACAGAAAGTTTCAATAAAAATAATTTTTCTGTCTCCAAGAATTAGACAGAAAAATAAACAGAAAGCTTCTAATGTGTAGGAACTTAAACAAAGGAGTCAATTTAAGTAAATACTAACTAAGTCCCATGAAAAGAAAGTGTTTCTCTCCAATGTCTGCTCTTCTTTCTTTGCACAATTTCACTTTTTATAGCAAATTAGAACTTACCTTTTGCAATATAAAAATATCATAAGCAGCTATTAAGAGTCTAGTCAGTAAACTTCATTATGCAAAATAGTGGGATCAAGCTGATTATTCCAATTAAATTTATGTAGGAAAAGCAAAAGAACATTTCTTTATTAAAAAAGGTTTCAGGATGCCAAAGATGCCTGTCTCAGACAATCCCACCCCTATTTGCTAAGCAAACAAGGCTAAAATTGCAAATGCCTGCTGAAATAAAACCTAGACAAATGTCATTGCAAAAATAAACATCCTGATGGTGACATAAGAGTTGCATTTACAAGTCTATCACTCTTAATCAAAAGCCTTGACCTTAACAAGTACTATGTCATTCTCTTTGTATTTTTGTACTAAGGAAACCTGGATATAAGATACAATTCCCTAGTCTCTCTCTTTCTTTCTCTCTCCCCTCCCCAGCTAAATTCATACCTCATTAATAACTATGTTAGGTAATATATCTAATGAGAGTAATTAATAATTTCATTATGAGACTATTATACTTATTTACTAAAATCTCACTATGTATATACAATTTTAGGGGTTTGTTTTGTCATTTACCTAACATGGAGCTACAAAAAGTCAAACAAATCAGTACTAATCACCACTATAGCTCCAGTATAACAGTACTTCAAAATTTAGGTACTATAAATAGTAATTAGGTAGCATTGGTAGTTTAGGCAGTTGAATGAAAGAATGTCTAAAACGATACTCAGCTAAATTATCTAATAAGGAAGGACTTTCTAATTCTTTTTTACCAGATATATAAAACTATCACTACTCATTTGTAATAAACAGAACTAAAGAGATGGCAATCTCTGGTCTAGAACACTGAAATTGTTCATTAATTCATCTCAAAAAAATTAAGAACCTCACCATTTCTAAGAGTCTCTAGGAACTCCTCTGGAGAGTTTCTCTGGTCTTCATCCTTCTCAAGATTTTCACTGGCCTTCGACAGTCGCTTTCTTGGAGACATCTCTTTACCCACCACTGAACTGTCAAGGAGAAAAAATGTAAAAAGCATTGAACAACAGCTAGAAAGAAATTTTTTTTTTTTTTTTTTTTTTTTTTTTTTGAGGCAGGGTTTTGCTACGTAGTTCAGGCTGGCCTCAAACTCAAGGTGATCCTCCTGCCTCAGTCTCCCTAGTGCTGGGATTGCCGGCATGTACCATCATGACTAGCAGCAATGTGTATTTAAAATGATGGATAAACTACTTAGATTTCGTTGTTACACAGTATATACCTGTATCAAAATAAAACAGTATTCCACAAATACGTACAATTGCTATGCATCATTTAAAAACAGGGCTAGGGATGTAGTTCCGACATATAAAGCGCTTGCTAGTATGTGTAAGGCCCTGAGTTCAATACCAGCACCATCAAAAAGGAAAGAAAAGTTTAACTTAAAAATAAAAAAAGTGTTAAACATCACTGGTCATTTGAAAATGCAAATTAAAACAACACTGAGATTCCATCTCACTCCAGAAAGAATGGCTATCATCAAGAAATCAACCAATAACAAATGCTGGCAAGGCTATGGGGAAAGAGGAACACTTCCTGCACAACTGGTGAGAGTGTAAACTGATACAACCACTATGGAAATCAGTATGGCGATTCCTCAAAAAACTAAAACTAGAGGCTCCACATGACCCAGCTATTTCCCTTCTAGGTATCTTCTGGAAAGAGCTAAAAGCATCATACCATAGCAATAAATACACACCCATTTTTACAGCAGCACAATTTGTAACAGCAAAATCTTGGAAACAGCCCATATCCCCACTAGCAGGCTAATGAATAAAGAAAATGGGGGTTTTATATACAATGGAGTAGTACTCTGCCATAAAGAAGGATAAACTTGTGACATTTATAGATAAATGGATGCACCACATGACCGTACTTTTAACTGAAACAAATCAGACATGCATGTTTAAATACTACATTCTCTGGACAACTGTCGCTCTGAGCTTGCAGACAGACCCAGGCTCCAGGGAGCGTCACTCCGGGGTACACTCTGCCTAACTTTCTGAGACTCGGAGGCCTTGGCCCCCACCCAGTTAAGGGGGAGGCTCCACCCGCACGCCCCGGGAGGCCAACCTCCCTTGCTGCGCACAGGACCCAGCTCCACTGGGTCCCCCGATTCAGCGAACCAAGAATCAGCGCAACCCTCAGGGGAATGCCCAGGCAATCTCGCAGGACACAGAGCCACATAGGTTCTAGAAGAAAATGACAAAACAAAAGACCAAGAGGCAATCTCAGTCCCCCAGCCCACTAAGAACAAACCCAAGAGACACTGAAATGGAAGACAGTGGGAGTCACACAAATGGACTTTCTGAAATGACAGAAAATGCAATAAAGAAACAGCTTGATGAAGCTATAGAAATTCAAATCAGAAATATTCTCTCAGCTAAAAAATGAAATGAGAATCATTATTAAAGAAATGTGTGTATCTCAAGAAGAGCAAGATAAAAAAATAGAAAAACTTAAGAAAATGATTGAAACCTTGAATGAACAATATAAGACACAAACAGAATGCATGAAACAGATGCAAACGGAAATGCAGGAAATGAAAAACTCCATGGAAAGTTTGAAAAACCACTTAAATGAAGCTGAAGATAGAATCTCATATCTTGAAGACAGCATGGGAGATCATGGCCATGAAAGAAAAGATCGCCTAAAAATACTAAGGAACCAAGAAACAACAATTCAACAGCTGCAAGATGATGCCAAGAGAAATAATGTAAGATGAATAGGCATAAATGAAAAAGCAGGGGTCAATACTAACGACCTGCAAAGACTATTCACAGAAACAATAGCAGAAAACTTTCCAAACATGAGAAGAGAATCTGAAATACAGGTAACTGAGGCATACAGAACCCCAATAAACCACAACCAAAATAAATCCTCACCCAGACATATAATAATAAGGGTATCAGAAATACAGCACAAGAACAAAATACTAAAAGCTGTCAGAGAAAACAAACAGATCACCTATGAAGGAAAGTCTATCAGAATCATGGCAGACTTCTCAACACAAACCTTTAAGTCAAGAAGAGCTTGGAGTGAAGTATTTCAAATTCTGAAAGAAAACAA
>RJWM01041407.1:0-14910 GCA_004363535.1 Dasyprocta punctata | reverse complement strand
TCATGAGATAGAAAGGCTCACAGAGTTACAGGAGTCTTACATGCAAAGAAGGGGCAATTTGACACTTTTATGGGCTGAATGGAAAAAAGGCAGAGGAGTAGAACAAACTGAAGATTGACAGGATAAAATCTGATGAAGGAAAATCTTGTAAGAGGCAGTTTGAACTCTAGCGCACAGGAAGAAAAATTAGGCTTGCTTAGGAGGGTACAGGAAAAATACTCTGGGGAGAGTATAAGAACCAGACCTTAAGGGAATGAACACTTTAAATTTTTTTTTATTTTTGCATTTTAAAAATTTTATTGGTACATTTTAGATGTACATAATAACATTCATATAGAGCATTTGTACCTGTACATGATGTATCTTGCTTCTTTTTTTCCCATTGCCTTCCCTTCTCTTCAACTTCTCTTCCTCTCCTTATTTACAAAAACTTTGTTTACATTTTTTCCTTTTATTGTTTTATTTCTTGTCCCATCTTTCCTTACCCCTCCCCCTCCCTTGTTTTCCTCATTTGAACATTTTTTTCACATGTCCCTGCATCTATTAAACATTTTGCTCTTTATTTACATTTGCAGTTTCTCACACCAGAAAAACAATGTGATATTTAAACATGTGTCTCTGGTTTATTTCACTTGAAAGTATGTTCTCAAGGTGCATCCATTTAGCTAGAAATGTTTGTCCTTCTTTATAGCTGAGTAGTACTACATTGAATGAAAGAACCACATCTTTATTGCTTCATTGGTTGATAGATATTTGGACTGTTTCCAAAATTTAGCTATTTCAAACTGTGCTGCTTTAAAAATGGATGTACTTACATTGCTGGGGTATGATGCTTTTAATTCTTTTGAGAAGATACCAAGAAGGGAAAAGCTGAGTTGCATGAAACTTACAGTTTTAGTGTTTTGAGGCATCTCTGCACTGATTTCTACAGTAACTGTACCAGTCTACACTGCCACCAACAGTGGAGAAGTGTTTCTTTTCCCCCACATCCTCACCAGCATTTGTTACTAGTTGATTTCTTGAAAATACCAATTGTTTCTGGAGTGAGATGGAATCTTGGTGTTGTTTTTATTTGCATCTCTTGAATGACAAGTGATGTTGAGCATTTTTTTGTATATTTATTTACAACTTCTCCTTCATCCTCTGAAAAGTATCTGTTAATTTCAGATATCCATTTTTGGATTGGGTCTTTAAATTTGGTAGGAGTTCTTTATATTTTCTGGATACTAGGTCTTTATCTGAGGACCACCTGGCAAAAACTTTCTCCCACTGTGGGTTGTCTGTTCCTTGTGTTGGGGATTTCTTTTGCTATGCAAAAGATTTTTAGTAAGATGAGATTCCAGTTGTTGATTCTTTGTGATACTTCTTGTCTGATTGGGGTTTGGTTCATAAAGTCTTTGCCTGCATGACTGTCTTTAAGAGTTCTACCTATCCTGTCATCTAAAAGATTTTATGTTTCTGTTTTAATATTTAGACCGTTGATTCATTTCAATTTTAGTTTAGTGCATTGTGAAAGATATGGCTCTAGTTTTAATGTTTGACATGTGGAAAGCCCATTTTTCCAGCACCATTTATTAAAGGACTTTCTTACTGTGAAGGTGTTTGACTCCTTGGTCAAAGATAAGGTGACTGAGTGTGTTTGTAGTTGTGTCTGCATCTTCTAATCTGTTCCACTGATCCATAGGTCTGTTTTTCCAGTACCATTCTGTTTTTATCATAGTAGCTTGGTAGTATAATTTTAAGTCAGAGATTGTGATGCCATCTGCTATGCCTTTGTTTCCTACAACTGATTTTGTTTTTCTAGGTCTTTTCTGGTTCCAGATAAAGTTAGGATTGTTTACTCTGATTCTGTCAGATATGATATTATTTAGATTGGGACTGCATTAAATCTGTATACCAATTTTGGTGTATGGTCATTTTCACTATATTGATGCTTCCTACCCAAGGACAAGAGGTATCTTTCAATTTTCTGATATTCTGTTTGATCTTTTTTTTCAGAGAACTAGAGTTTTTAATCTGAAGGTATTTTAATTCCTTCATTAGATCGATTCCTAGGTATGTCACTTTTTGGATACTATTATAAAAGATACTATTTTTCTAATTTCTCTCTTAATGAGTTTGTTATTTGTGTACAGGAATGCTATTGATTTTTGAGTGTCAATTTTGTATTCAGCTATGCTACTAAATTTGATTATTAAATTTAGAAGTCCTTTGGTGGGGTTTTTGAGGTCTTCTATGTAGAATAACAAGTAATCTGCAAATAACACTGGTTTAACTTCTTTCTTTCCTATCCTTATTCCTTTTATTTCTTTCTCTTGTCTAATTGCTCTGCTAATGACTCCAGAATGATATTGAGTAAGAGTGGTGACAGTGGACATCCTTGTCTTGTTCCTGATTTTAGAGTGAAAGCTTTCAGTTTTTGTCCATTTAGTATGATGTTGGCTATTGGTTTGTCATAGATAGCTTTCATTAGATTGAGATAAAGACATCTGTTTCAATTTTCTGTAGGGTTTATATCATGCATGGGTGTTAGGTGTTGTCAAATGCTTTTTCTGCATCTTTTGATATGATCATTTGGTTTTTGTCCTTGGCCCTGTTAATATGATATATTACATTCATTGATTTGCATATGTTGAAACATTCCTGAATCCCTGGGATGAATCACCTTTGGTCATACTGTATAGTCTTGATGATTTGCTGTGTTCTGCTTTCTGGTATCTTATTGAGGATTTTTGCATCAATGGTAGTTAGGGAGATTGGCTTGTAGTTCTCTTTTTTGACTGGATCCTTCTCTGGTTTTGTTATTGGGGAAATGCTTGTTTCCAGGAATTAATTTGGGAGCATTGCTTTCTTTTCAGTTTCATTAAAGAGTTTGAGAAGTATTCTGATGCTGTGGGGTGGAACACTCTGTAGACATCTACTTAGTCCATTTGTCCAAAATGTTGGTTCAGTTCTGATATTTCTTTGTTGATTTTTTTGCCTTGTTGATCTGTCTATTTGCAACCGTGAGGCATTAAGGTCCCCCATTGCAGCTGTATTAGTCCTTATTTGATTTTTCATGTCTAATTTTTGTTTTATGTAGTTGGGCATACTGGTATTTGGTGCATATATATTTGTGATTATTATTTCTTCCTCATGGATTATTCCTTCTGCAAGAATGTAATGGCCTTCTTTGTCTCTCTTAATCAGTCTTGGCTTGAAATCCACTTTGTCTACAAATAGAATAGCTACACCGCTTTTTCTGGGTCCTGGTCAAATTGAGTTTTGTTTTCTATCCTTTAGCTTTCAATCTATGAATTCATCTTTGAATTAAATGTGTTTCTTGTATGCAGCATATTGTTGGATCTTGCTTCTAGATACATTCTGCCAGTCTGTTTCTTTTGATTGGTGAATTGGAACCATTAATATTGATGGCTGTAACCGATATACATTGACTTATCCTTGTCATGTTATATTTCTGCTGTGGGTTCCCTTTTCTCCCCCTCTGTTTAATTTCTTGGCTTGCCTGGTGGATTTATTCTGTTGGCGTTCATTTGCACTCCTTGTTGTTTCTTTTTAGAATGATCTTAGGAATATTTTGGCATGCTAGTTTGATGCTCATGATTTTCTTCAGACATTTTTTGTAATGGAAGTAGCTTAGTTCTCTCAGTTTTGAAAGATAGTTTTTTGGGGGTACATCAATCTGGGTTGGAGGTTGTTTTCATTTAAGGGCTTGAAATACTTTTTGCTCCAAACTGTCTTTGACTTGAGAATTTGTGTTGAGAAATCTGCTGTGAGTCTGGTGGACTTTCCTTTATAGATGATTTGTTTCTTTTCTTTATCAGCTTTTAATTCTGTTCTTAAACTGAATTTCTGGAATATTGACTATTATATGCCTTGGTATAGATTTTATTTTAATAATGGCTAATTAAAATTCTGCATTTCTCACTTTTCTGTATGTCTAATTCTTTTTCCCTGTCTGGAAAGTTTTTTGTCTTATTTCTGTTTACAGGTTTTTTTTTTATGACCTTTGCTCTATATCATGCTTTTTCATTAATTCTGATGAACCTTGTTATTCTTTGCATCATCCATTGCTGTGGAATTGATTTTCACAGGCCTTTGCTATTAAGAAATCTTTTTTTTCAAGATTGCTAACCACAATTCTGTCTTCTGTATCTGATTGTCCTCACATTGGCTTACTCTGCTGCAAATAATTTCAATGGAATTTTTAATATTCTGGATATCTATTTGACTCTGTTTCATGGCTTCTATTTCTTTTCTATGCTATGTGTTCATGATTTCCATCATTTTCCTAAGCTCCTTTATTTTTTTTTTTATCTGTATTTGCTTTAGAGTCATTAACCACGTCTTTCATTAAGGTCACTATCTCTGTAGTTATCTGAGAAATTATTTCAGATTTTATTTTTTTTCTAGAACATCATTCATCTGCTTTGTTACTTTCACTGTTAGCACTTCCAAAAGTTTAGTTGAGTGACTTTTGAATTATTACACCTTATTGCCCCGTGGGCTTTACCTTTGCTGAGCTGGAAGTCTGGAGTGGTATCTTGCTTGTGTCTTCTTATTTTCTATTTTACTTTTTTAGTTTATTTCCTGGGTTGATTCTTGTAGATTGCTTATGGCAAGTAGCTAGTCTTTAGAACCCTTAGGAAATGACTACTTCTCAGAGATGTCATCCAGGTGAAACTGGCTTTTGGATTCTGAATCTGTTGCAAGATCCTACCACTTCAATTTATTGGAGCTGAGAAGTTGCTGCCTATTAGGCCTAGCTCCTGGTTCTTGGGCACTGGCCTGTAGTATTTTTTCATGCAATCTCGGTCTTGACATAGCAAGACAAACAGCTGATTAAAATAAGTATGTCACCTTGGCTAAAGTAGTACAATTAGCAGTAACAATAGCATGAAACACAGCCTAGAAAATGATAAACTGCGAGAAGTATTCATTTGCCACCTTTAACCATATGAACTAGATTTGTGGATATATAACAAAATCTAAAATGTAACAGAAAATTGTATACAGTAAATATGCCCTTAGTATTGTGACTTTATCCTTAGGGGAGAAAATTTAAAAGAATTTAGGTGGAAAAAATGGAGAAATGGAAGAGAAGAGATTAGAAGTATGGCTGAAGGACAAAGAAAGATTATGCAAACTTTAGGAAACTGGTGAAGAAGACAGAAATGAAAGAGTGAAGGAAGAAATAAAAACAAGAACAGAATATAACAACAACAAAAAAAATTGCAACAATGTTCACAGTCATATAAAAGCAAGAACAATCAAGAAACAAGAAAACAAAAGAAAAACAAAGACAAGAAAAGAACGTATCCATTTCAAGGTGTGTTTCTGCTGTCACTAGTAGATAAAATGGGCAGACAGGAGCCAGATCCATGTTGATTAATCCCATCAAAGCAGCCATAGATTTACAGCAGGTTAGCAGATAATCCCAGAAAGCCTGCACTTTTGGTTCTGATGTTCAGGTTGGTTTCTGGTTATGAGGCTGGAACCCAATTTGTTCAGCCTTCAACAACTCGTGTGCCTCCTGCTGGCAGGAACGTTGCTTCCAGCCACTTTGAAATTGGCTACTCCTCAGCCTGACACTGAGAGCTGCTAGATAGAGCCAGCCTGCTGTTGCTCTGAGTTCTGAGCTCAGTTGACCCTTCCACAAGATAGGTACCATCCAGTTGCCTTCTCTTGGAGGACATCTGAACCTGAATAACTCACCAGTCTCTGAAGTCCTCTGTGTCCACTGCTGATTTCCACTGTTGGGTTTCTCCAAGGAGGTCCCTGATGTTGCCAGTAGTCACTGTGTTTCTGTAGATTTGAGACACCCCTCCCACGCAGTAAGTCAGGGATCAGGGAAAAAGTGTCACTTGCTGCCTCCTTCTTCTTTTTTAAGGTCTCTCTCTTTGCTTTCCCCATGGGCTTCGATTTTTACCTCAGATCCTTGCTGGACCCACTTCCCTCCTTCTCTTCCTTGTATTGCTATATTCTGGTGTCTGAACATCAGATCTCAGTGAGGCTATTTCTCTGCTGTTCACAATTTCTGCCATCAACCCAGAAGACAGAATGTACAATCTTGATTTTCACTCTGTTTTTTGCCAACATCTGCTGTGAATGAGGTCCCAGAGTGAGGAGTAGGGGCTGCCAGGTGGTTTGACAGAGAATGCTGGAAGTTCCAGACAGTTGCCGGGGAGAAAGAGTGACAGGGAATTGCTGAAGAAAAGGCAAAATTTAACAGATTATCTTGAAGGCCTTCTCTGAAGTCAGACATCTTAATTGGTAATGATATCACCATTCTCTACAGTTGTGTGGAGTTTCTATCAAGAGTATCTAGTGTTTGGAATACAGGCACTAAAAGTTTGCAGTACTCTCTCTGGAAATTTGAAAAGTGGGCACAAGTGAAAGACAAAGAGTGGTTGAAGGTTTGGGGAAACTTCAGTGTGTGATGGAATTCAGGCTGAGCAGGGGAACAATCAGTCGAGGGATGGTGAGAGACAGGATGAGCAGGGCACTGGAAGTAGATTGTGGCAGTGCAGCAAAAGAAATAGGCATGTGTTGTTCTCTGCCTTCACTGTACACCCATCATCTCTGATTCCATCTTTTGGCGATCATCGTACTCTGCCTTGTGTTTTAGTTTTGCATGTGTGCCTGTTTTACCACACCCAAGTCTTGTGCATTTCTGTGGCTCCTACCCAAATGCTCTGCATCTGGCAATGATTCAGTTGCCGTTGTTGGAAAAATGTATGCCACCCAATGTGTTAATTTTTGGAATCACAGGAAGTGCTTTTGTTAAATTTAGAGCTACTCTTTTGAAGATCGTGTAGTCCAAAGTATTAATTAAATTGGCTACATTGCCTGCCAGCAATATTAACATAGTGCTGCTAAGTAGAAGGTGTTACTGGAACTACTGCAAGCTCAAGGCATCAAATGTCATTGCTCCTATGAAAGCATCATCTTCTTGAACTTTAAAGCAATACTGGAAAAGCCCAGCCTCCCAAACAGGCAGGAACTGTGTTTCTGAAGGACCGTGTGCAGATTTCAGGAACAGACACATGGATGCTCTCTACTCAGACAGTGTTCACTCCAGAGGGTGGCAGAAAACCAGCCTCTCCTTAAAAACTCATTATCTGAAAATGAATTTTTCTGATAATAGACAATCAGGCATTAGTCTTCTTCATTTGAAGCCTTTCCTAAAAATTCTCTGTAATTTAAATATAAGCTTATAGGATTCCAAGTCCTCATTTTACAGGAGGAATAAAGACGGAAAATTAACTTTGATGATGATAAAGGGTTTTATCCATGCATGGATATACGTGTGTGTGTATGTACATACCTGTACACACTCTTACATACTAATTGCTCTTTTACTTACCACCCACTCACACAACTTTCTTTCCAGTCTTATTCTCTCCTGCTGGTTGTTCACATCCTTACTCTAATATTTAACTTTTAGTGTTTCCAAGGCTTCTTTTTATATATTCATGAATTTAGTAGATCTTATACGAGTGAACATCTTTAATTATATTCAATTGACCCAAATTGGCTTTCTTGAGTTTAAATGCATTTAGTATTGAATTTTGCCAGATGAATTTGATTGAATGTCTTACAATGATTGATGCAAGCTCATTCAGAACATGAGAATAATACATCCATAGCTCTCTATCAATAAGTAATAGATCAAAAAATCTCTTTGGTCTAGTATTTTACTGTTAAAGATTAAACATTATTCTAAATACATTAGCAACTCTTTCAAACTCAAATTGTTTAGCCCTATGTTTAAAGAAACTATTGGAATCATTTCAGTTCCCTTGGGTGCAGTTGTAAACTTTAGATTTAGCTTGTCTGCAGATTGTACTCAATTATGTTAATGTTTTTGTAATGAGAATGATCTGACTGTGTCATAACCTTTTAGGGCTACAGTGTTCACAATAGATATGTCAATATATGAAAGAAATATTAGGTCTGGTAACAGCGAAAAGATAAACAAAATGATTTTAGCACTACTGCTATGATTTTAAATGAAAAGCTCAGCATACTATATTCTTAAAAAATGCTAGTCTAATTTGGTAATATTTAAGATTTAAACAATAAAATACACAATTTATATGTGTATTCCTTATTTCAAGTAGAGCATGCTGTAATTTAAACTAGCTCTAGTACCTGTATCCTATATCAAAACAATATGCATAGGACTTTTTATATTTAAAATTATGCCCATTTACATACAATTTGATGTCCACATATATTCACAAGTATATATTTATTATAAAAGTAAACTTCATGAAATTAAAATATTATAAAACTTGGACATGTTTACCTAAAAGTATAATCATGTGATTGTGGGTCAAAAAATTAAGGATAGAATTTGTTTAATTAAGAAGTACAATTCATGTGAAATGATTTTTGCAGCCTATTTAAATGTGAGTTTTTTAAGCATTATTAGCTATTCTATTTGTGATGCTCTGAAGGAGAAACACAGGATGTCATGTGGAGTATCAGGGTTCACCTCTGCAAAGACATATCATTTCAACTGAATTCCAAGGAGTGAAACCAAAATGTAAGGGGCTGAGGGCCTGAGGAAGAGTAATGTTTTTAGAGAAACCTCAATAGTGTTAACCTGACCCATTAGTCACTTGCACTCTCCTACAACCCTACAATAGCTCTCTCAAATCCTCACCATGACCTGAAAGTGTCACGTGATCTGAGCCCTGCCTAGTTCAGCAACTTAGTTCTTACTACCTTGCTGACTCTTACCCTCAAGCTGGGTGACAAATAGCGATACTGTGATTGGGTCATAAAAAATGAGTAAGTAATGTCACACTCTGATGAAGAATGTATAGTTAGGATTAAATTCATCACTCAGTAATAGAAACCTCCAAATACCATTGGTTCAATAAGCTAAGAAATTGTCTCTTCCTCCCACAAAAGAATTCTAATTGGTCTAGCGGGGGGCCTTATGCTCCAGAGGTAGGAACCCAGAGTATTCCCTTTGTGTTGTTTCTTTACCATTTTCTCCACATAGCTTCCAGATCAAGATCTCCAATGAGTGTATGATTCCCACTCATTGAATCAGCCCTCAAGGCAGCAGGAAAAAAGGAGGTGGAAGAGTAGAGTCCATTCTCTTTGCTCACGGACGCTATAACTATATGTTGACATTATTACAACAGTAGTAGAAATGTCTGTCAAACTACTTCCCTTTTCACCTGGAAAGAATAAGTGAGTCTGACAAAAATTTATGACAAAATCTATCAACCAAAATTTTATAAAATATTAAACCATGTTTATTACATTATTATATAAATATATCCAATTAAGATTTGTTTCTATAATATGTACTATACTGAAGTAATAAAATATATAATGTGAAGCTAGAAAAATTCTTCCATAAAGCCAGAAACTAGAACGAGATAAATTCAGTTTTTAAGTATTTGAATGATTGGTGTTTTATAAAATTGGTTGTGTTTTTAAAAGTCTTATTTGTCAATATAATAACATTTTATTATATTTACAACAGAAGTTAAATTATTCTTTTTTTTTTTTTTTTTTGCGGCACTGGGGATTGAACTCACAGCCTCACACCTGTCAGACAGGCGCGTAAGCTGCTGAGCCAAACTCCCGGCCCTGGTTTTTTGAGGTAGGGTCGCACTGTGTAACTCAGGCCGGCCTTGCGCTCGCGTTGTAGTAAATTATTCTTTTGAATAGAACCCTAATCAATACTTTAAAATTTATGGGGACATAATTTGCATATAATATTTATGGTAAGAGTTTTATCTACCAGTTTTACAGTATCTTATAATTATGGCTAAGGGCATTATTCATGTTTTTGTAGGTTCTAAATGTTCTAATTATTAGTAACTGTGCATTTTTGGACTAGTTTTAGCAATAAAATATCGAATAACTTTGTGAGTTTTATCCACATTGATATTAGTATGTTTTAAATTTTAGCTACTTCCCATCTTTACATGTTTTCCTTTGATTAAGCATATCTGTGAACTATTTTCAAGTGCATCACTATTAACTTTAACAAGTTATGCTAGTTTAAATCATTTATTCTGCTGCAATACCATATTATACAACCAATTGCTGCAATTCTGCTGGTGATTTGAACTAATTCATTCTTTAGAAACTACGCTAGAATAATTATGCTTTGATTTTTGTAAAATTAGCAAAACAGAATATTGTTTATAATATAATTTAAACGAAAATTGCTACTGCATTAGACAGTGCTTCTTAGCTCATTGCTTAGAGAATCTCACCGAATACATTGTTCATGGAAAAATGGCACCACTGGGTCCACTGCCAATAACAAGGTCTGAGAAACACAATCATCCTCAGCAGTGTTTTCTGCATAGGAAATAGTAAAAATCCAGCCAATCTATTTTCAACACAAACTTCAAAAGTTATTTAAGAACTTAAAAGGTAGCATTAAGTTGCATCTGTATGCTTAAATTAGTAGAAAGTAAAAATGTTAAAACTGCCTTGTTTGGGGGATCTGTCCCAGCCTGGTTCTGAAATTCCATCAAAGACTGTGGCATCACGCAGGTGCATGTTAGCATCTCAGGAGACTTAGAGTCTCCACTCTGAACCTCTTATTCCCTGAAACTATTTCATCCTTGGAATCACCAAGATTCTGTTCTCTGACCAACTTCAGATTCTTTTAAACCCCCCACTTTATTTCTACTACTCATGTCTTGACTTTATCAAGGCCTTGGCATCTTGAGTTCTTCGTTTCCCCTTAACCATTTTATTCAATAAAAACTCTAATTTATTGTGTACAGATAATGTCTCAAGTACTTTATGTACCAAGTCTTATTTGGATCACTTGATGTGAGCTAGGACTTACCCTGTTTATGAACCTGAGGATATTGAGGCATATACTAAATAAATTTCTCAAAGAAGTGTGAAGGGCCCTGGGTTCACCCCTAGTACTGAAAAGAAAAATAGGGAGAGGACAGTGATTTAAATTCTGGTCTAACTCCTCCATAGCCAACATCACACAGGTCTTTGTTTCATTGCCTTTTCACATTTAATCTCCACCATGTAACACACCATTCAATCTTTCTTCCCTACCCCCACAGCCATGGCCTCCATTTCTTCATTCCAGTCTTATCAGCCAACTGCCGTTAACAAATGATATCTACTGGCAAAACACCCACCTTCTTTCTTAGGTTCAACTTGGCAAACACTTCTGGAGAAGTCACATATATGTGAGGCTGATGTCCCTTCCTACTGTCTCTACGCCCAGCGCATCTACTACACTACCCAGCTGTGTAATTTCCTCTGCCCTTCAAATTTAATTTCTTCAAATCACCTGCTCCACTATTTCCTACTCTTTGAGATGATCCAAAGGTGTGGATTAACATTCTGCCTTACCATGGTACCATGATCAGGAAGAGGAATCTAACTTTGGAACAATATTGTTAACTAAATTATAGATATTTATTTTTAAAAATGTATCATTTTAATTAATCTTTCTATTTAATATATCATTTTTCTGCTCTAAGATGCACCTGCAACTATGATTTTTTCTGTTACCTTTATATTTTACTATTTCCTCAATCTCTATCTTCCATGACATTGATAAAGACATATATTTTTGTCACTTTTATGAAGAAAAGTATTTTCTCAATGAAAGGATGAAAGTTACTTGATATCAATGAGATTATTTTTTCCATATCAATGCTTATTTCCCAATTACTAGATGCATGTGATTGTCACAAAGTTGCTATGCTTTCTGTGGGCAGCATCACTTTTGTTTTCAATGTGAAATCATATAAATGTATTAAATACTGTAAGATTCTGTCTCCTCCTCCTCCTCCTCATTTCTCCTCCTCTTCTGTCCTTCCTCTCTCTCTCTCTCTCTCTCTCTCTCTGTCTCTCTGCCCCTCCCCCTGCCTCGCTCCCTCTCTCTTTCAGGTCCCCCCCCACTATCTCTCCCTCAGACACCAGGTCTCACTATTTCACTATGTTGCCCATGTTGGTCTCAAACTCCTAGTCTCAAGCAATCCTCTTGCCTCAGCTTTCTGGGTAGCTGAGACTGTAGGTGTGTGCTTCCACACATGATGTGATTGTTTTCTTTCTTTCTATTTTGTAATTTGTGCTTTGAAACCTACAGTTTCATTTTTTATTCTTCTGTGAAAGCAAATTCTAATTTAGCAGTGTATTATTACATATGGGCCCTTAACCTGGCTCCCACTAATTTTACTCGTGAGAGTATTGCCCTTTGATAGCTCTTCCTCTGTTTTCTCTGCAAAATTCTAAGATCTTATCTTTGGACACTGGCAGACTTCTTCTTATGGCCTGTTATGATTTTTTTCATTAGCCTTCATGTATTTTGTGTGTGTGTGTGTATGTGCACCTTGAAAGCATGATATGTCACTGTCAGTTTTGGGACTGACATATACTGCCTTAGAAACTTTCTGTCTTTCTACGGTCCCAATTTCACATTGGTCAGATTTAATTCTATAACTTGTGCTTCTGTTTCTCACTGTTTTCTATTATATGCTCCTCTTACTTTCAAGTATATGTATCATTTTTAATTTGGTTATTCTTTTTTCTAGATGATGACTAAGAATCTGCTCTTAAACCCTAAATATTCAGTTCTTAGTTTCCTTGGTTATTTTATTATTTTATTTTTCATTATTTTGACAAAAAGAACATAACAGAGTTTTAAATTGCAACCATTCAGGGCAATTTAGCAGTGTGAACATTTCCATCTTGCAAAACTGGAACTCTATGCACTTTAAACAATAACTATTTTCTTGCTCACCCATCCCCTGATAAACACTATTATTGTACATTCTGTTTCTATGAATTGGACTGTCTTAAGTACTTCATAGAAGTAAAATCATATTGTATTTGTCTTTTTAAAAAACTGGTTTATTTCACATAGTGTTAATGTCTTCAGGTTTTATTCACACACTGTAGCATTAGATAGGGTTCCTTTCTTCTTAAGGCTGAGTAGTATTCCATCATATTTCTGTGCCACATTTTGTTTATCCATTAATATGCTGGTGAACATCTGGGTTACTTTGCCTCTCTCTGCTATTATAAACAGCATTGTTATGAACATGGGTATGTAAATATCTAACTAAGCCTTTGCTTTCCTTAGGTCTGCTCGAAGTAACTCTTCTAATATCTATAGCATATTTCTTTCCAAATCCCCATATTTGCCCCATTATTAGAATATCCTTAGTAACTAAAATCCATATGGTACAAATTAAATAATATGAATTATTTAGCCCTCATTTCATATGAACTTTCAAGGAAACGCTTTGAGAATAGAAATAATGACATAATCATTTCTGTTTCATATGGCAGTGAGCAAAATTCTGAACTCATAATTCACACATAAGGGTAATTAATTTTAGGAACTGTGTGTGTTGGATTATACCCTCCTCCAAATTCTTATGTTGAGTTAATTCAGCATATGACTTTATTCAGTATCAGAAGAAAAAGCATCTAAAAGATTTTTCTTTGAAGAAATCATCATTGCTGACACCTTAATTTTGGACTTCTAGCCTCCATATATAAAGACAATACATTTCTGTTGCTTAAGTCACCCAGTTTGTGGTACTTTGTTATGACAACCCTGGCAAACTAATAAAGGATACTGGCCACTAAGTGGTCAATGGTTGATTTTTAGATTTGTACATGGAGTTATATGTGTGTTTCTGTGTCTGTGGATACGCATTTATTCTCTTCTACATAATTTCATAATCTCCGCTCTCAATAACCATTTTTCATTAGTAACAGAAGGACCATCATCATGAGAGATGGAAGAAATGAGCCTTTCATGTGACACTGACTCATTTTAAATTTGGCATTCTCAAACTATCTTCAGTTCATAATTTTTTAGCATTTTATGGCACAGATTACATGTATGATTTTCCAGATCCCTCTGAGCTTCGGTTAGTGTCTTGAGTCCAAGGTTAACTGTTGGATCTTTTCCCATAGTAAGTATTAAAAGTGAGACTTTAAAAATCTGAACTTGGGATGTAGCTCAGTTGTAGAACACTTGCCTCATTATGTGTGGCCTGCTGTGTTTGATCCCTAGTACTTTAGGGTAGGAGTGGAGTGGGGTAGTAAAAAAAAAAAAAAATGTCACAAATACATAGGCCTTTTTGATTTGGTTCTTAAGGGTCCCCCTAAGTCTCCTGTGCTGGTCCACAGCCATGACGTGTTGGAAGGTGGTGTACCCTCTGAGAGGCAGGGACCGAGTCAGAGGAAGTGAGGTCGTCAGGGTGTGCTCCTGAATGGAATACTGGGATTCCTGCTACTTTCTCTGTCTTTGCCTACTTCTCAGCTGCTGGAGCAGAGCAGTACTCACTACTCACTCCTGAGGCGATGGACTGTGATGTTGGGGCCAAGACACCACAGTTTGAAACCACTGAAACTGTGAGCCAAAGTAAATCTCTCCTTTGTATAAATTGGATATTTTGCCACATCAATGGAAAGCCAACAAACACAAATCCTAAGCGAAAACCAGGGAAACTGAAGGTAAAGCTATTCTGAGAAAAGACTGGGGATGGAGTTTAGTGGTACAGTACAAATGTTTTCTTCTCTTTTTCTTTTCTTTAGTTTTTATTTGTGCTCTAGTATTTGAGTTTGAACTTGGCTTTATGACTGTTATGCCTATGTATCACTGAACTATTCCCACATCCTTTATCATTGTTTTTAAATTTTGAGACAGGAATTTGCTAAATAGCCCAGGCCAACCTCAAACTTGGGAATCTCCTGCCTCAGCTTCCAGACTAGCTGGACTTGCAGGTGTATGATACCATGCCCAGTTTTAAAAAATGCTATTTGGAGACAAAAGCAGGGCAAGTTACCCCTAGCAGCTACTCATTTAATAGATTTGGTAATATAGAATGATGGAAAGCTCTACATCAGTTTCCCTGGTAACTGGCCACAAAT
>RJWM01041406.1:0-14962 GCA_004363535.1 Dasyprocta punctata | reverse complement strand
CCTTAAAATAAAAAAAATTATTGTAATTTCATTCTTAATTGTTTTCTAGTGGAAGGTGAGAGTAAGGAAAAAGAATGAAAGTAGAAAAGCTAGATTGAGTACTTTTTGGAAGGCCTAAAACTGGGAAGTGGAATCAAATGGAAATTCAGAGAATCAAGAGTAGCAATACAGCAAGGAACATAGACTTTCAGCAGGTGGTCCCAAGGAGAGACCTGGGCTTAACTGCCACATCTCCTCTGCTTCAGGAAGAGGGCACACAGCTCTGAAGATCTGAGTTGATACTCTGCTTCCACTTACTAGCTATGCAACCTTAACTTTAACTTTCTACTCCTTTGTTTCCTTACCTGAAGGTTGGAGATGATAACACTTCCCTAAGAAGATTAGGAATTTCTTTCCTTTGTATGGAACATTATGCATTGACATGCTTATCTCTGTGTCTCGGTTACTTTTCTCTCATTGCTGAGACAAAATACCTGACACCCAAAATTAGGGAAGGAATGCTTTACTTAGCTTACAGTTTTTGGAGGTTTCAGTCCATACTCATCTGGCTCCAAGGCAGGGTGGCATGGCTAAGGGGCAACCGTTCATGGTGGCCACAAGCAACAAGAGCAAAAAGGGGAAAAAAAAGGGAAAAGCACACCTTCTTCCCTTCCCTATATTGTATGCCAGTTACCTGCCCCGGGAAGGTGCAGCACTTATGCTGCCAATTCCAGCACTAGACAATGAACTAATCAAAAATGCTAGAGTCAGCTGCCTTCATGACTGTGTGAGGCTTTGGGGGGACACTTAAACAAGCCATAACAGTGAGTTAGAATTGTAGTATACCAAAAAAAGTAACCAAAAGGGCTTTGTGTTTATCATTCCCTTCCAAATGTGATGCTAGTGTTCTTTTATTATAGACAGTGTTTCTGTCTCCTTCTTAAAAACCTCCTTAAAGACTCCTCCCTGGAGTCAGAATGCTTCACTTGGCAAACACAACAGAGCCTCTGCCAGTCTTTACCAGTGACCATTGGAAGAAAATGTGATGATAGGAAGTAGAAATGTATTCCAACCTTTCTTACATTTTCTTTAGGGCAGAAATCAAGGCTAAGAGTGATATCCAGTGACTACAGTTTTACTGAGTTGAAGCAAATTGTTGTTTATATTATTGTTTGTTATCTATTAGTGCACCATCAATTGTGAAGCAACAAGTATTTACTATTGCACACAATTTTCCAGGGGTCAAAACAATAAAGATGATAAGCCAGATAATCTGGCTTTGGGTTTCTCATGAGGACTGGGTGAAGCAGTCAACCAGGTCTGAACCCTTCACAGGAGCCATAGGATCTGCTTGCAACTCACTGATGTGGTTTTTAATTTGCAGAAAATCTCAGTTCCTTAGGAACAGGATCTCTCTATATATAAGGCTATTCAAACCAAGGTAGCTGGCTTCTCCTAGAACAAATGCGTGGGGGCTCTCTGGAAGTCACAGCACTTTTATGATCTAGCATCAGAAGTCATGCACTAACACCTTCACTTTATTCTGTTCATCAGAACCAAATTGTCATGGCTAGCCCACAGTAAAAGGGAAAAAAATTAAACTGCTTCTGGAAGTAGAATTGCTACTCAATGCACCAAGAGGAAGGCACAGACCCTAGAGTTCCCAGATGGTAGAGTGGTAAGTAGCAGAGAAAGAACCTTTCTGATACTTACTGTCCAGACACTGCAATATAGCAATGCAAGGAAGAAAAAAAGGAGAGAATTGGGTCCCCTGGATCCAGGAAGGATATGAAGTGAGAATTGAAGCACACAGGGAGAGCAAAAAGAAAAACTTCAACAAAGAAGATGGGGTGGCAGGAGGTGCCTTTACCCTAAGTCAGGACTCACTGCATGGGGGGAGCATTCAGACCTGTGGACACATGGTAACTGCTGGCAACGCCAGAGGTCTCCATGGAAAGATACAGCAGTGCAAGAGAGGAGGAGACACTGTGGGCTGCACTGGCTGGTGAGTAAAGCAGATTTGGCCATCTTGAGGGAAAGGGTAATTAGCTGGGAGCTATCTTGAGAGGGGTCAACTGAGTTCAGAACTCAAAACAACTGCTGTCTCCATCTAGTAGGTCTCAGTTGAGCTTAAGCCTGTAGAAGGTGCACTGACTGTTCCAGGTTGTCTGGGTCTAGTTTCAGCCTCACAGCCCAAAACCAACTTGAACTTCAGAGTAATAAAGGTGCAGGATTACTGAGATAATCCACTATCCTTCCATAAAGCTACTGTTGGCTTTCTGGGATAAATCAACATGGATCTGGATTTTGTCTCCGCACATCGTCTACCGGTGACAGCACAGATAAAATTTGAACTGGACTTTTTTTCTCTATCTTCTCATTTTGTTTGTTTTCTTCACTGTTTGATCTTGTTTTCATATGAGTGTAAACATAGTTTCTAGTTTTTGTGGTTGTCATTCTATTCTATTCTTCCTTTTATTTCTTCCTCCTCTCTTTCCCTCCTGTCTTCTGTACCAGTTTCCCAAAGTTTGTCTGACTCTCCTCAACCCTCCAACCTTGCTGCTAATCTCTTCCTCTTCACCTATTTCCCTATTTTTCCCCTAATCCCTTTTAAATTTTCTCCCCTGAGGGTAAAATTGGCATATTGAAGGCTTATTTACTATATACAATTTTCTGCTTTGTTTTAGATTTTGTTTTACAACCACAAATCTAGTTCATACAGTTAAAGGTGACAAATTAATGGTTACTTCAGCTTATCATTTTCTAGGCTGTTTGATGCTACTGTTATTGTTGATTGTAACACTTTAGCTAAAGTGTCATAATTGTCCTAACCAACTGTTTTTCCTGGTATACCAAGACTGAGATTGCCTAAGGCTCATAAGGATACTATGGGCCAGTGCCAAAGAAACAGGGCCTGGGCCAAGTAGGCAGCAGTTTCTCATCCCAATAAATTGCAGAGGTAGGCTCTTGCAACAGCCTCAAAACAAAACCCAAAAGCCAGCTACAACTGAAAGACACCTCTGAGAAGTAATTATTTCCTAAGAGTTTTAAATACTAGCAAAAAGCAACTCATCCTAGGCAATTTATAAGCATCAATCCAGAAATTAAACTAAAAAAAGAAAAAGGAAAAAAAGAGAAGGAGAAGACATTTAAACAAGATGTTACCCCAGACATCTAGTTCACCAAAGGCAAACTCAGGAAACAATGAGATGGAACAATCTGAAAGCTACCTCTCTGAAGTGGCAACAACAAAGGAAATGAACAAGACTCTAGAAAAAAATCAAATTAGAAATAATTTCTCAGAGAACTACAGAGACGTTGACCACAATGAAAAATATGCTTAGTGACTCTAGAGCTGATACAGATAGAAAAAAAATAGAGGAACTTAGGAAACTCATGGAAACCATGAATGCCCAACACAGAAAAGAAATGGAATCTATAAAACAGATTCAAGCAGATATCCATGAGACTGAAACTTTCAATGAAAGTATCCACAGCAGAATAAACCAATGTGAGGACAGAATCTCAGACATAGAAGACAAGTTTGCAATTAGTAATCATGAAAAGAAAAATTTCTTAAAAATATCAAGGAACCACAGGAAATGAATCCCAGCAGTTGCTAGATGATGCAAAAAAAGAATAACATGTTTGACAGAAATAAATGAAAAAGCAGGAGATAGCACAAATGATATAATAAGCCTGTTCACAGACATCTAGGCAGAAAATTTCCCTGGCAGGTAAAAAGAACTTGATATACAGATAAATGAACAATATAGAGCTCCAATTTGCCATGATCCCCCCTGCGAAAAAAAAACTACAGCAAGGCATACCATAGTCAAGATTCCAGAAATTCAACACAAGAAGACAATATTAAAAGCTGTTAGAGAAAAGAAACAAATCATCTATGAAAGAAAGTCCATCATAATCACAGCTGACTTCTCAACACAAGCCCTCAAGTCAGGGAGAACTTGAAGTAAGGTATTTAAGCTGTAAAATAGAACAACCTCTATGGATGTACCCCAGTTTGAAAACTATCTTTCAAAATTGACAGAGAAAAACTTCCATGACAAAGAGCTCTTGAGGAAATTCATGAACACCAAACCAGCACTCCAAAATATTCCAAAGGACGGTCTAGAAAGTGATAACAAGGACTACAACTCCTTGAAGAGAGGAGTGTCAAACATTTGTGGACATATTTTTAAACCACTAAAATTATGGAAAATAAAAATATAAGCAAACATGATTTCTCAAACAGAAGACAGAGAATTTGTGGCATGTACTCCTTAACAATAGTAGATACTAGCTGTAACCTATTAATTTTGTTTGTTTTCCTGGCAAGATAAATTATTACCCTACCTGAGAACATTTTTTCAAAGTTCCCATAGAAGATTGTTGCAAAGATTAATTGACATAATGAAAATAATGACTGACCCCTGAGAAACACACTCATTAAACTGTAGCTATTCTTATCTTTTCACAAGGCCCTACAGACTCCATCTCTGACATCTTCTCATCTCACCTCTTACTCCACTTGTCTTTAATGTCATCGGAAGTATCTGAACCTTTGTTCCCTGCCTTGTTTTTGGGCTACTCCACATCTTTGCTTTTTCTGGGAAGTCTATCTTTTAAAAAATCTTGATTGTAACTTACGTTTTATGAAAGATCCATTCATTCACTGACCCAATCAATATGAGTTTCTGACACTCCTAAAACTGAAACCCTTACCCATTTTGACTGAACATAGAGGGATGATTCAGGAAAGAAACAAAAAGGGGAGAGAAGGAAAAAAAAACGTATTTCCCAGTGAGAAAAATTTTACTGGAATGGTTTCATGCAGAATGACAGGCAATCAGTGTTAAATAATAAGTTTCCCTGTCAACTTTAAACAGGTCCCTTTTCTGGTTTGATGAAACAATGAGTCACTCCATCTTTGACAATGTTTTCACAGGTCATCGAGTTTGTAATTCATATTTTCATTCTGAGTTCAGCAATGACATTGTGTTGAGCACACTAGCAATTAAACTGATGATGCTTTATACAAAATTCCCAACTAAGCAAGGGTTTTTAAGGTCTAGTTAGAACTCCTGGGTGATTACTTTTGTTCAGGGTAATGCAGCATTTCAATGTACATGCACTGAGAGAGTATGTGTGTAAAGGCTGAGTGCCTAGATTCATTGCTGTTATATTTCTTTGTGTACAGGATAGGCACAGAATATTTCTTCAGTAAACAAGTTAAAACAATGATGGGCATTCAACAAGCAATCACTCTTTTGGCTCAAACCCTTTCTTCTTGGACAGTTTATTAATAGGTCTTCCCAGGAATTAATAGCTCCCAACTCAGGCTCTCCACCTTGACACATTCGTAAATAATTTGTAGGATCTTTCCCCCTAATAACACACTGATTTCTGCCATGCTATTTCAACTTCTACCAACTCTTGAATTTCTAGCTGCCCACTTTTAAAATGCATGTCATCAACAACTGCAGAGAATTCTTCCACTCCAAACAAAGGTCATTGCTGTGCTTAAGAACACAGTCTCTGGGGCAAGGGTGCCTAACTGTCAACTCACTTCTATGTCAGCTATTTTCCAGCCATAATATCAGGGGCAATTTAACTTCTTTGGCCCTTGCTTTCCTTATTTTACAAAATAGGGGTGATAATCACCATAATTTGCTTTAAAAATTAAATACTTAATATGCATGAAGCTCTTAGAACAGTTGTGGCCCATACTGATATTCTGTAAATGTTGCCTGTTCCCATTGTCTGAAGGATGTGTATCATGATCACTGTAGACTGTGGTGAATACATAAGGTAAGTCTTTATTAAGTGTAAATTTATAAGTGGACACTTTAGTGAGTACATCCAAATTAATACTGGCAAACTAAGCTATGGAAACAGCATTTCTTCAGCGAGAAGTTTTAAGTGCTGTCACAGAGAAAATGCTACTCTGATTTTAAATTACACAACAGGGAAATAAGATTATCTGATGTGATATGGCATGAATTTACAGAGAGCCAGAAAATAGCTCAAGATAATTTGGAGCAATGTTTCAATTTCCCCTACTTTAGATGGACAGACTCCTTTGTCAAGCCATCTCATAGCAGTTTGACTATTTTGTCCACTCATGTGGACACTTGTGTGCCCTTCTCTGGTTGCTCTAGGGACCTGGGACTAGAATGATAGTATTACTCTTCTGCCTACTCACCATCAATTGCAGATAATGTAAGAAAATACTGGTTGGGACAATTTCCCTTAAAATATTTAACTTAAAATATATAAAATAGGTAACTTAAAATATAACTTGTCTTTATTATAGGCTTGAAAAATTAATGAATTTCTCTTTGGTCTATTCAGTATATTCTATACTCTATCTTTCAGAAACACAGGTATCCAGCATAAGCTAACTCCATTTTTCTGCCTATTAACAAGAAATACACTCACTCTTTCCCCAAAGATGTGATCACCTAGAAGCAATACCTAGATATTACACTGCAGACCTGTCTCAATATTCAAGGTTAGGATTCAGCAAGTTGTATGATTGACGAACAGCCTAGGTGATTCTTACCTATTCTGTGAATCAGTTTGGGGGTTCTTAAACATTGTAAAACCAGACTAACTAGTAAAACTATATTAACAGCCATCTTTGAAAATGAACACAAGGAATAATCCACTACTCTTCAACTATTTCACCAATTATTCAGAAAAAAAGATATACTAGGCCTTGCTATGTCCATAGCCACAAGTTCATTTTTGTGACTTCTCTACCAGTTCAATGCTCTTGTAGTCAGCCACATTTCCTGTCAGTTATTAAGATGGCTTCAATCTTTATAACCTATTATTATCATACTTATTTTGCCAATACAGATACAGAGACTGAAGTCCATGGTCATATCACTGGTACACAAGAATGAACTAAGATAGTTCTGTCATTTGGACATGCAGACGTATTTCAGGTACTAGCCCACACACCCTCCAGGCATGTAGTCAAAGCCCTTTTATTAAGATTGACTTAGTTAGGCAAGGCATGGAGATATATATATATATCTGCTTGGTGTCCATATATCATGACAGTGCTATTTAGTAGTCACACTTTCAAATCAGGTGGAATCCAAGAGAAATTCAGATTAGGCACATTTGGGTGGCAATTTTAGGAATATTCTAAAATAGTCCTCCAAAAGAACTCATTATAACCTTTTTGTGGAATATATTACTTAGCTTTAGACAATTGAAAGTATCATTTGCCTGTATGTACCAAGGAATGTCTATGAAATCATAGATTCCTCACAATTCAGGTCTAGGGCTAAGAACTACTGACTTTACAAAAATCGGTGTATTTATCAATACACTTTGAAGTGTAGCTGTTAGGAATGAAAATTTTGACTAATATCATTAGAAGATAATGGTGAGACATGTAAACTTTCATACTTGCTTTTAATGACTTTGGAACAAACACAGGCAATCCAATGGGCACTTGGGCAAAGGAGTTTTTATTTCTTTCAAATCAGAGCTAATGATCCAGGCAAATTTAAATGAATCCAAAACGGTTCATGAACCATAGTTAGACATATCTGAAGGAATCTTGTATGTTTCTCCCAAACTGGGCCAATTCATCTGCAAATGTTACATGTGACTTAAATTTGCAGAGTGCAAACAGGAAAAGAGGCAATCAGAAAGGAGACACAGTGAGACTCAGCTGAGATCCAAGTTCCACTGTAAAGAGGAATGGGCCTCTTTTTGAGATAAAGCCTGTTTTGAACTTCTGAAATAGCTGGTTTCTAAATACAGGACAAAATGCCCCTTGCCCTTTCTGTATGGTGAAGGCCTTCTCAACCTCAAAGCCAAGCCTCATAGAGACAATTCTCCAGGGGCAAGAAACTTCAGCAGGCAAATTAAAAGATGGTGGGTATATTTAGCTGGGCTGGACTTAACCCCTAGGCTGACTTTGTTCCTTGGAAGAGCTCATTCCAGGGATCATTTCTGGAAATTTCTTCATTTATGGTTTTATGGTAAAAACTGAACAGTACCTTTCTCTAATACCTTCTCAGTATGAAGGCAAGACAAGCCAGCTTTTTCCACACAGTACCCCTGCAGCCCTGTGCAGAGTTTAGAATATAATACTATAAGCAATTTCTGGTTGATTAAGGTTCCCTGACCCAAGAAACTCAACTATCCACAAGCTCCTATTCCTTTATCTTACTCTTTTCCAATTGTATCTTGAAGTTACAGAAGACGGGTGAAATTATACACCTGGGCCCTGCCCTTGCGCTTATTTCTGTAACAACAGATCAAATTCATAAAGCAGATTGACTAGCAAGTGCCGCTGGGAGGAAGGGCCAGTCAGTTAGGTGTATGGTGCCTGTCATGTTATGAGTGACTAAAGATATACTGACTGACAGCACTGTTCTGGGTCTGTGATTGAATTTAACCACTTATTAGCTGTGTAACCTTGAGCAAGTTACTTAACCTCTGTGTGCCTTAGCTCCTCATCTGCAAAATGAAGACTGATGTAATATCACCATCTTGGAGGTCTTTGGAGAATTAAATAAGATGCTGTGTGTAAAGAACTTAGCACAGTGTTTAGAACATAGCGTCCAGAAAAAATAGCTGGCTTCATTGCTATTATTATGCTGTCTTTTTGGGGGGAATAGCATGGCCCTTTCATATCCCCATGGACTTGTTAGTGCTGCAATCATGAAAGGAATACTAACCTCTCACACATTGTTTTGAACAGCAGTTCTCCAAGTGTAATCCAGAGAGTCAGATTTCCTCTACCCCTTGGTATTTTGCAGGTGTGACTTCAAGGGAGAAGGCATGGGGCAGACATGATACTAGGTCTCAACTAGGTCTCCATATAAGGAATAGGATGCAAATCCTGATGTTAACACAGCCCCTGAAATAAAGCAGAGAACACAGTAGATATGTGGATTTGTACTCTGGGATCTTTAGTATGCATGATTCAAAAAAAAACTGTGGAGAATCACTGGCATTGGGGTAGAGTGTGAGAAGAGAGAGTAAGTACATAATTAAAATATCCCCTATAGCAATATATAGGGTTGTCGCCAATCCATGTCCTAACACTGTTTCAAAATGCTTCAAGTGGCCATATATGGACTTTGGGCTTCATATACCTTTATCAGAAGTATACTTAATTACTTGCCAACTGATGAAAGGGCTTGTGGAGATCAAAGCTGTAGCTAGGAAGGGAAGGAGGGAAGGAAACAGGGAAGGAGAGAGAGAGGGAGAGAGAGAGAGAGAGAGAGAGAATCCTCCCCACTCCAGACTCAGTAGTGGTTTACATTTATCAAGCACTAACTTGTGTCAACCCTATGCTAATACACCCTTGAAATGTTTCAATTATTCCTCACCCCATTCTGATGGAGTAGCCGCTACCAATGTTACCCACCATTTTAGGCGGAGGATAGTGAGGCCCAGACCACTCAAGTACTTTACCCAAAATCATACACATAGGATTACTAGGTAGAGGAGCTGTATCTCAAATCAAAGATATTGGAGTCTAGATCCTTAACCACAACAGCCAAGTTCCCCACTGTCCTTGTGGAGCCTGGAGGCTTGGTGCTTGCCTCATTCCACCCTCCTTTCTGGAAACCCTTAGTCCCTCCACCCAAGGCTTTGTGACTGCTCCTGTGTGGTCTTGGCAGGCACTATCCTGGAAGACATTCTTGCTCCTCAGCTCAACTGCCCAAGAGATAGTTCTCACAAATCAAGGGAGAGGTTGCTTTATTTATTATATGCAAGTCTGCCTTTGAAAACTGGCATTTCCCCTGAGCTGTTGTGGATGGCAATGGTGAAAACAAAGGTCTGCCTGGCTGTCTGGTAAAGGGGAGGAGATATTGATAGAGGGACACCAAGGCAGGAGGGGCAGAATTTGCCCCTTCCTGTGGTGCTGGTTAACCACAGAGGCTGGATGGGTATATCTGAGTGATATGGTGTATCTGGTTTTAAATCCCAGTTCTATTTGATCTTGATCTTGTTCAGTTTACTTAATTTCTCTGCGCTCCAGGCTCCCCAGCTGTAAAATGGGAATAAGAATACTTTCAAGACAGATTTCAAGAGCCTGAAACCATATTTTAAAACACTTAGCTCAATGTTACCTCTGTAGTGGTTTTTCAATAAGTCAGAACCTTTACTTTTTTATCCTAGAGCTATCATAAGCAGCTGATATCTTTATCTCATCCTTGTACCTTCAGAATGAATGTTGTTTGTGACTCTGCTTCCAGAAGGATGGCATTCTTCTGGCTCTGATTCTCATCTCCTTGTTCCCAACATTGTCACTAAGGGCTAGTAACCCTCCCAGAGTAGTGATGTTTTAAACCTGAGCTCTTCATTGTGTGCTACACTTGGCATAGGTGGCAATAAACGACAGAGATGAGATCCTTCATGCTCTATACAGCATGCAGGACATGTGATGACTCCATATGTCAGTACTTCCTGCTCCTTCTGCAGAACATTGCCAGGTGGAAGATCCTTCTTTCACTAACGCAGTAGTCCCTGCCCCTGTTGAAGGCTACACAGCAATGAGACCACCCATGTGGGATATGGAATCAGGCAACTGGGTAAATGTTTCTTTCACTTGTTCCTCCTTGACAGTAGGTGAGTTATTTAACCTTGTGTATATAAGATATACAAAGGAGGCTTACTGTGGCCGCCTGCAGGGTCAGGTGTGGAAGAGCACATTAGGGCTGTCTGTGCATTGGCCAAAGAATTCAGTCAAAGGTGGAAGACCTGGAGCTCACTGCAGAATCTTGTTGATAGCTGAAAAATCTATGTTGGAAGGCTAAAGAGTCTGAGCTGGAAGCCTGAGACTAACATCTGAAGGCAGTAACCAAGAGGGAGCTCCTCCAGAGAAAGGGAAACGCTCTGTTGTTTTATTCCTTCCAGGATACAAGGCTTTTGGTTGTTTCCACCTACACCTGGGATGGGTCTTCCCTCCTCAGTTTTGGTTCTCATTTCAATCATTCCCACACAGAGATCAAATTGAGATTTCCCAATTCACGATCACAGGGACCATTTATCCCCTTGTCCAAACTAGAAATCTAGGAACTTCTACTCTGGTTCACATATAACAAACCATAGGAAAGTCTGTCATAGCTTTTGTTCTCCTCCTCTTTCCTACCACTTGTCTTAATCCAGGAAATTGGTACCTTTTTCCTTCCTATAGCCACTCCACTCTTGGCCCATCAGGAGTATATTCTTCTATCATCTATACATTGTCCAGTGACCCTCGAAAAAGAGCAATCAGACAATGTCTTCTTGTATTTGAAAATCTCCTCCAGCTCTTCCCTATAAAGATTAAGTCAAGATTCCTTGTTTTTCCTACAAGGTCTCTAAAAAGTGAACCTATCTATGCCTTTCCCAACATTCCACCAATGCAGCAACCCAAACTTCTTACTATTTCTGAATAGAAGGTGCCTGTCATGACTGTTACCAATGTACACACTCTTCCTAGAGATTCCTCTCTTCCCCAGGGTCAGTCATCAGGGTCAGCACAAATGTCAGATCCTACTAGTACCTTCTACTACCACCAGATGCTGTATATCTTTTAATTAATGAGCAAATTGAAGCAGAACCCTCTTGTTCTCTTGTATAAGTAAAAATCCCTTTAACTGAAGATTACCAACATGCTGGGGCATGCTGAAGCTGTTGAAAATTGAACCAAATGGAGGGGGGGGTCAGATCTCAGAATTTTATTTTGTTTTATTATTTTTTATTTTGAAGAGAATAAAATCAAATGAACTAAAACAAAATAGAGTCAATGAAAATAAAACAATGAATGTGGTACAGGACTTCAAAACAAGGTAAAACAAAACCAACAATGGCTACCATAATGCCTCTTATTATCTTCAAAATAATTTCCCATACCATCAGGCATAATAAAATCAAACAAAACAGGACAGAATAAAATCTATTTAATAAAAAAACAATGAAAGCAATACAGGACTTCAAAACAAGACAGCAGAAAAACAACAGTGGCTAGCATAATGCTTCTTGTTGTCTTCAAAGTAGCTGCCTATATCATTAGACATAATACAATCAAACAAAACAAAATAGAATAAAATCAATCAAAACAAAACAATGAAAGCAATACAGAGCTTCAAAATAAGATAACAGGAAATCAATAATGGCTACCATAATGTATTTTGCTATCTTTAAAATATCTGTCCCTGCCATCAAATATAATAAAATCAAACAAAACAAAACAGAATGAAACCAAGCTAAACAGAACAATGAAAACAATACAAGTCTTCAAAACATGATAATAGATCAACAAGGGCTGCTATCTTTCTTTTTTAGACATTTGATGTCCTTTCATTTTCACAGTATCTATTGTGCATTTTGGATCCCACTAATTCCTTCAGTTTTTTATAGTAGGGAGACAACATGATGTTCACCCATGTGACTCTGAACCATTTCATCCATGAGCATGACCTCAAATTGTATCCATTTGCCTTCAAGAGCCTCAAGGTTATCTTTCTTTATAGCTGAGTAGCTTTACATCACATAAAAATGCTGTATCTTTCTTATCCATTCTGCAGTTGTTGCGCAAGCTACCCCTACTTTTTTCTGGCTCCCTGTCACATAGAGCATTGTTCTCTCTCCTTTGACTTTCAGTCTATGAATTTTCTTTCGAGTTAAATGTGTTTCTTATATAAAGCATATTGATGGACCCTGTCTCCTGATTCACTCTGCCTGTGTTTCTTTTTATTGGTAAATCGAGGCCATCTACATTAACAATTATGGTCAACATGGCACTGGCTTGTCTCTGTGATGCTATTTTCCTGCCATTGACTGCCTGCTTTTTCCCTCCATTCAATTGTCTGCCCCACTAGGTGATCCCTCTCTACCACTGCTCCTGCAACTGTGATCATTTTTATCTCTCTCTAGAATGTCCATTTTTATCTCTCTCTAGAATGTCCTTCAGTATTCTTTGTAAGGTTTGATTTGGTGGTCATGAATTCCTTCAGTTGTTCTATGTCAGGGAAGTATCTTACTTTTCTGTTAATTTTGAAAGATAGTTTTGCAAGGTACATTAATTTGGGTTGGAAGTTGTTTTCTTTCAGGACTTGAAATACTTCACTCCAGTCCCTTATTGACTTGATGGTTTGTGTTGAGAAGTCTGTCATGATTCTGATGGGTTTTCCTTTATAGGTGATCTGTTTCTTTTCTCTAATAGCCTTCAATATTCTGTTCTTGTGTTAAATTTCTGGCATCTTGATTATTATATGTCTGGGTGCATATTTATTTTGGTTATGGCTAACTGGAGTTCTATATGCTTCACCCATCTGAATGTCACTTCCTTTTTCCATGCTTGGGAAGTCTTCTGCTTTTCTGTAAATAGACTTTTATGTCATCTGTGTTGACTCCTGCTTTTTCACAGACACCTATTATTCTTAAGTTATTTTTCTATGCATCATCTTGGAACCATTGAACTTTTATTTCCTGGTTCCTTGTTACTTTTAAGAGATCATTCCTGATGTTGGGCCCAGAGGCAGCAACCAGAAGAAACCCCGCCTGCCTCCCTGGTGAGTGTGCGTGACCACGCAAGCTCCAGGAAGAGAAAGAGATGTGTGTATCATAGGCCTACTGGCACGTGGGCTACGAATCAAAGGCCTCCTCCCCCGCCCTCCCCCATAAGCAACTTGCTTGCTCAGAGGACCTGCTAAGTGCATAGCAACTAAGACACATAAAGCAACTAAATGCTTGTATTGTTAGGTTATTTTGTAGGCCTGGTGCCCGCAGTCTGAACATTTCTTGGTTAGATGACATTGTGCAATGTGGCAAATATGTGGGATTGTCCTCTGTCTTGTCTTTGAGCCCCAATATTGTTCTCATTGATTTGCTTAATTTTGTTTAATTTTTGCTTTTTTTTTTCTTCATTTCATATCCTGTTCTTATTGGTTTTATTGTGTTTTGTTTTTGGTTTGTTTTTGCTATGCCTGATGGAATGGTCAACTATTCTGAAAGTAACAAGATACAATATAGTAGCTATTGATTTCATAGCATCTGTCTTCGAAGTTCTATGCCAGTTCTACTGCTTTGTTTTGATTGTTCTGTTATCTTTTGTTGGATTTTACTATCTTTAAAACAAAGTTTTTAAAAAAGTGAAAGAAATCTTTCCTTTGGCAATCTCAAGGTCTGAAAGTTTATCTTTGGTTTCTTTGGAGTGGTTTTGCCAACTTTCAATGGAGTTTTTAATTCTGGATATCTCTTTGAATCTGTTTCATGTATTCTAAATCTTTTTTATGTATTGTTCCCTCATATTCCTATGCCTCTCTATTTTCTTATCTATGTCTTCTTTAGAGGTGCTTAGCAATTCTTTTATTATATTTTTCATTTCTTCTTTTACCTGGGTTAGTATTTCTGTTCTAATTTCTTTTATAGCCTCATGAAGTTGTTTCTTTGCTTCACTTGCCATTGCTTCAGCAACTTCAGGTGTGCAACTCCCGATCTCTTCCATGTTTGCATCTCCTGGACTTGCTCTGCTTGGGTTGGAGATCAGAGACTGCCGTTTGCTTCTTCATCTTGACACTTTCCTGGACTCTTCTGGACAAGTGGGTAATGGGGTCCTAGGCACTTCCTGTGTTGGCTACAATTTCTCCTAAGTGTGACTGGTTTTCCTGGCCAGTGCTGGCTACCAATGTCTGATCGTGGCCATTGGGTGCACTGGTGTGGGGATGGCTGCTGCTTTTCCCAGCCTGAACTGGCTACCAGTGGTGGAAAGCCTCCCAGATGGCAGTTAGAGTATGTACAGGGGTGGGGCTGGTTGCTGCCTCCTGGACCTGAGCTGATTACCAGCCAGGAGCCTCCCTGATGGCAGCTGGAGTGCCAGATCTTAGAATTTTAAATGATATCTTAAAATTATCTAATGCAGTACCTCGATTTTTATTGATTAAAATGCAATACATTTGTTCTGTAACAGGGACCTAAAGACTGGGCCTGCAGGTGCCGAATGAGTAACTAAAGG
>RJWM01041405.1:0-14907 GCA_004363535.1 Dasyprocta punctata | reverse complement strand
CTGAGGTGACTCAGAAGTGTCCACCTGCATCCTCGTCCCAAGGACCCTCCTGAGGCCGCCCAGGCTGGGCCATGCTAAATACTGAACACTGGTGTGAGGGGCAGAGCCTCGACTTCCGCAGGAGCAGCGCTCCTTGCCTTTCTGAGGGCGAAACGCTCCCTTCCCATCCTTGGCCCCAATTCTCTCCTTCCCCAGGCTGCCCAGGCCCAGTGTCCATCTCGGAAGGCTGGAAAACCTCTGCTCTGTCTTCCTTCTGGCAGGCCTGGGAGCAGGTCGGTCACCTGCTCTGGCTTCAGAAGACTGTGTAGACCCAGGGGTCCTGCTCATCTGTCTAGGGCCCTATCTCAACAACCATCTGTGACTTTCTTTCCTCTCCAAACGGACCCCCTTGCCGTCTGCCTATAGCCGTTTAATTGCAAAAGACAGGCAGTTTGTGGCAGACCACAAGGCAAGGACCCCTTTTCATTTACCAGCACTGAAGAGCTCTAACCCTAACCCTAAATGAGCCCGTAGCTAGGGGAATGACCCCAGAAGCTACAGCCTATTTTGGGCTTCCTCCCCTCTAACCCAGGCTAACCCTGCCAGCAGGGCTGGTGGTGCAGGCCTGTGATCCCAGCACTTTGGAGGCTGAGGCAGGAGGATTGCCCCAAGTTCGAGGCCACTACATAGTGAGTTCAAGGTGAACCTGAACTACACAGCGAGACCCTGTCACAAAACAAAACGACTTTCCTCTTGGTAGCACTGGGTCAGGGTCGACCCTCCCGGTCTTCCCAGGAGCTCCGTGATTTCTGACAAGCTGAGTGACTCGGCCTAGGTCGTGCAGCAGCAGTCAGACAGGCTCGGCCAGGCGCGCAGGAGGCAGCTGGCACTCTTCCCGGTGGCTCGCAGGGTCCTAGCCCCCGGTGCAGGCCCTCTGGATGGGGACAGATCGCGTCTCCCAGTGCAGGGGAGCCGGTAGCTAGGAAGGTGCGGCTCACCCCTGCACGTAGAGACGACGGAGGAAGAAGTAGGAACGGGATCCTGGTCCGCAGTAGCGACACCGGCAGCCGCGCGTCCTCGCGCGCGCCCGCGCAGGTCCTTTAAACGCCCAGAAAAAACTCGACCAGTGCGGACGACGAGGGCAGGGCCCGGCTGAGTCCTGGTCACATGACCTGGCCTGAGGGGCTCGCGGCCCCCCACCCTGCCAGTGGGCGTCCCCCACAACGCGTGGTCGACTTTCATTGGCCGGAAGTGCGGCCAATAGAAATCGGCCATCTGGGATCTCAGCGTTCTGAGGTACAGTCTAACTTGCTGAGCCAGCCAGGCCCCAATAGAAAAGGACGTTTGCGGTGAAAGACCAATGAGAAGGCCAGAGGGGCGGGCTAAAGGGTCCAATGGCGTTGGGTTGAGAAGCGGGCTGGTATAAAAGTGCGCAGCCGGCGGCGGCGCCTGTCCGTACTGCAGAACCGCTGCCAGGGGATCGTTTTAAAGGGCCCGCGCGTCGCCGCCCCCTCGGCCCGCCATGCTGCTACCTGTGCCGCTGCTGCTCGGCCTTCTCGGCCTGGCTGCCGCCGAGCCCGTTGTCTACTTCAAGGAGCAGTTTCTGGATGGAGGTAACGTCTGGTCCCGCCTCGAGGCTGCCTCGGCGACGCGGGCACCCCCCCCACCGGATCTGCCCGTCCCTTGTAATTAGCGCGGAGAGGGCCAACACCCCGGGCCCTGGGGACTGGGAGCCGCGGGCGACTGCTCGTCTGTGTCCCCGGGGAACGCGGAGGCGCAGCGGCCTCTCCCTGGGAGTCGCGTTCGCCTCAGGATTTCCGATTCCCAGGTGTCAGCGCAGTGGGGGGGCGGGGCGGGGGTCTCGTGCTGCTGCCGCAGGTTCTTGGGGCTCTTGGTTTACCTGCTCCTTTGGTCGTAGACGCCTGGACTAACCGCTGGGTCGAGTCCAAACACAAGTCGGATTTCGGCAAATTTGTTCTGAGTTCGGGCAAGTTCTACGGGGACCAGGAGAAGGATAAAGGTAAGAGTCGGGGTTGCCCCGATGCAGGAAGCCTTCCTGGCAAAGAGGGCATATTCATTCCCCAGGAGCGGGGCAGGTGGAGGAAGGAAGAGGGGAGTCGTCTGTGTCCCCGGAGGCCTCGGGTCCCCAGGGGTCAGAGCCCAGCGGTGACCACACTCTCGTCCCGTCTCAGGCTTGCAGACAAGTCAGGACGCCCGCTTTTACGCGTTGTCGGCCAGATTCGAACCTTTCAGCAACAAGGACCAGACACTGGTGGTGCAGTTCACGGTGAAGCACGAGCAGAACATTGACTGTGGGGGTGGCTATGTGAAGCTGTTTCCCGAAAACCTGGACCAGAAGGACATGCACGGAGACTCGGAGTACAACATCATGTTCGGTGAGGGGTGTGCTGTGGCGCCGGAGGGGGAGGCACCTCTGTAGACTTGGTTTCCTTCTGTGTCTTGACACAGGGTCTGGCTTTGTAGTTCAGGCTGGGTTTGAACTCCCAGCCGTTCTCCTTCCTCCGCTGGGATTGCAGTATGTCTGGTCCCAAAGGTTTTCATAAACTGGAAAGGTCTTGAGACCCTAGAAAGCACCAAAATAACCAAGGGTTCCTGTTTGGTGGGATAGCTAAGGGTGCCATGGAGAACAGATAACAGAAGTGCATTACATTGTGATTGAAAGTGTAGACCTGTGTGACTTTTTAGATATTTCTTGGCTTTACAAAGGTGGGTAGTGAATTTTGGCAGGCATGTGTGTTTATCTAACTTTAAAATTGAAACTATCTGTAAAGACAGGATTAGAATCTGAGGTTTGGTTTTAGCCTGGCAGACCTGAGTTCAAGTTCCAGGTCCTTAAACGGGTGGGTAGTCTGACTGCATGGCGTCTGCTCTCCCCCCAGGTCCGGACATCTGTGGTCCTGGCACCAAGAAGGTCCATGTCATCTTCAACTATAAGGGCAAGAACGTGCTGATCAACAAGGACATCCGGTGCAAGGTGGGCCTGGGAGGGCGCCTTGGGGTGGTGGTGGTTCTTGGGGTGGCCCAGGAGGTAGCCCGATGGGCGGGGCCACTCACCTCTACCCCGTTCAGGACGACGAGTTCACACACCTGTACACGCTGATCGTGCGGCCTGATAACACCTATGAGGTGAAGATTGACAACAATCAAGTGGAGTCCGGCTCCTTGGAGGACGATTGGGACTTCCTGCCACCAAAGAAAATCAAGGATCCTGATGCTGCCAAACCGGATGACTGGGACGAACGTGCGAAGATTGATGACCCCACAGACTCCAAGCCTGAGGTTGGTGCTTGGGCAGGGGCTCTCCCTGCTACGCCGGAGAGCCCCACTGATCCCCCTCCCCTCCCTAGGACTGGGATAAGCCCGAGCACATCCCAGACCCTGACGCCAAGAAGCCTGAGGACTGGGATGAAGAGATGGATGGGGAGTGGGAACCACCAGTGATTCAGAACCCCGAGTACAAGGTGAGCCTGGGGGCCGTGGTGGAGCTCAGTAGCTTAAAGGTAGGGAGTTTTGCTGGAGTGGGTCCCCAGCACCCCCAGAGCAGAAACTGTCTGAGCTTGGGGTCTTAGCAGGGCTGAGGCTCACCATGGGGAGCATACTGAATTGTTGAGCTGCTTTCGGCAGGGCGAGTGGAAACCACGGCAGATCGATAACCCAGATTACAAGGGCACCTGGATCCACCCAGAAGTTGACAATCCTGAGTACTCCCCAGATGCCCACATCTACGCCTACGATAGCTTCGCCGTGCTGGGCCTGGATCTCTGGCAGGTGAGATGTGGCGGGCGGGGACCTTTGGGTGGCCAGGCCTCCCAGGACTCAGCCCAGGCAGGTCTGACCCCGTGTCGGTACATGTGGTAAAGTAGTCTGTGGTCTGTCCTGGGGTTGCCTCGTGGCACACATTCTCTTTGAGGGTCTACTTATTAAGTGTTGGGTTTTTCTTTTTTGTGTTTTGGGGCAGGTTCTTATTGTAGTCCAGACTGGCCTTGAACTCAACACAATGCTGCTGCCTTAGCCTCCCTCGTAATGACGGGCATTTGTCACCATGCCCTGGCCATGTGTGCGTTCCTCAAGTGCTTGTGCAAGGCAGCTCATTTGACTACAACTGGCCTGTTAGGAACGGGGTGGGGGGGTGGACATGCTATTCTGTTCCTTGCAGGGTCCCGGGTTTGACACCCAGGACAGCAAAATAGATTATACTGGACTGAATTTCCGTTATCGAGCACTGTTTTTTTTTTTTTTTTTTTTTTAGCAAAGATAGATTGTGGCATATATCCTCAGTACTGAAAAATACGTGGATGAGGGAGTGAGCCCCCACTTTACAGGTGGAGACACTGAGGTGCAGAGAGGTAAAGGGTAGTTGCCTGACAGGAGGTGACTGGAGCCAAGGCGCGTCTTGAGCTGTAACCGCAGGGTCCCCACCGTCCCCAGAGACCAGTGTGTGGTCACAGCTACACAGGTGGTGCCCTGTCCAAAACCAGAGCTATGCGCTGTTGCCTCTGACCACCCCTCCTTTGCCATCACCCGCAGGTCAAATCTGGCACCATCTTTGACAACTTTCTCATCACCAACGATGAGGCGTATGCAGAAGAGTTTGGGAACGAGACGTGGGGCGTCACAAAGGTGGGGCAGGGCCCAGTTCTGATCTGGGGGGCGGGCAGGGCTGTGGTCACAAGCCAGCTTCTGATCTGGGGAGCACTTTGCTCGCAGGCCGCAGAGAAGAAGATGAAGGACAAACAGGATGAGGAGCAGAGACTTAAGGAAGAGGAAGAGGACAAGAAGCGCAAGGAGGAGGAGGAAGCAGAAGACAAGGATGACGAGGAGGACAAGGACGAGGATGAAGAGGACGAGGAGGACAAGGACGAGGAGGAAGAGGAAGAAGCCACTGGCCAGGCCAAGGATGAGCTGTAGAGGCCACGCCACCCCGCCAGGGCTGGACTGAGGCCTGTGCGCCCCTGCCGCAGAGCCGGCCGCGCCAAATAATGTCTCTATGAGACCCAAGAACTTTCATTTTTTCCAGGCGGGTTCAGATTTGGGGTGGATTTTGATTTGTGTCCCCGCCTTTTTTTTTTTTTTTTTTTAAACAGGTGTTTTCTGGCTCATTCTTCAGCCCTCGGTCCCCTCCTGCTTTTCCTCTCCTGACCAGCCTCTTCCCTTTCTTTCCGGGATCCCTTAGCTACCCTGAGGGCAAGGGTGTGGGGGAGAAGCCCTGGGTTTGAGATTCCATCTGCTCCCCTTCCTGGAGCCCAGAGAGGGGCAGCAGAAAGGGGTGGCTTCTCCAGCCCCCCAGCACTGAGGAAGAATGGGGCACTCCCCACCCCTTTTTCTCCCCTGCCTCTTGACTGGGCCAGTTCTGGGTGGGGCAGTGGATTCCAGCTTGGCTCACAGTGAGAATGTAAGAACTACAAACAAAATTTCTATTAAATTAAGTTTTGTGTCTCTCCTCTCTGTCTCCTTCTGGGGGATAGCTGTCAGGGAGCCAAAGGTGGCCTGGGGGTGGAGCTGATGTGCAGGAAGTCCACTCACAGCTGCTGAGAGGAGGACCCGGTACTCCTTGAGAGGGCAGGGACGCTGCACACCCTGTGCCCCCAGACCACCGCAGTGACTTGTAAGTGACTCCCACAATCCAGGCATGAGCCTTGGGACACCACACTGCATGTTCCGCACAGCCAGGAGGCCTTCTGGTCTGTGAAGGAGCAAGTGTGTATGGGGTGATTGTGAGACGTCTAGCTCAAGGTTGTGAGTTCGATTCCCAGTATCAAAAAAAGAAACAACCATCTAGCATTCATTCCAGCCAGCAGTGGTAACGCCGTTTAAATCCTCTGATAAGGAACATAGCTCAGTATGGTGTGTGCCTTGCCCAGGAACCATGGTTTTCAGGTTAAATTGCAGTTGGGGAGACTGAAAGGCTGGGGTGTGCAAGGCCCTTGACTCCATCCCCAACTCTGCAAGAAAAAGTGTCAAGCGTGGGGGACTGAGGTGCAGTGGGCTGTGGGGTGAGGAGCCTGCCCCATTCTGCTGGAGGTTCCTAGGCCCCTGCACAGAAACCAGGAGTCGAGTGGGCAAGGCGTGAGGAGTGGCTTGAATTGGTATCTGGGGAGGATGGGGCCGAGCAGGGCCGGAGGCGGTGAGTGGTCAGTTCCGGACTTGGATGTCGCTGGTCTCGAGCCATTCTGCCTCTCTCAGTCCTGAGCCAGGGGAGAACAGCCTCGCCTCCATCCAGTTGCCTGAAGCACCTGCTGCTACCCATTAGCCTCCTGGGGGGTCTTCATGCCTGTCCTTGGACTGGACTCCCGCCCTCGGGCTCCCATTTCTGCCCTGGTCTCTAGGAAGCTTGGTTTGGTGGTTTCAGGGAAGGTTTATGGAGAGAATTTTGTGCTCAATATTAAGTTGGATTAAAGTCACATCTTTCTTAAATTCTGTACTTCTGGGGTCAGACAGTGGAATAAACTGATGGGAGAAGCGGCAGAAGTGGGGAGTCACGAACTGGAAACTGCAGAATCACCCGAAAATCCAAATAGCTCTCTACACGGAGTGCACCAAACTATCGGATGACCTATGCAGCTCATGCTCAAGCTGACCTCATACTCAGTGATCCTGCCCCAGCCTCCCGAGCGCTAGAATTACAGGGGTGCCCCACCATGCCCAGCTTTCAGTCTGAGTAATTTTCAGGGTTTCAGGTAAGATGGTTAAACCAGAATAAAGGTGATCTGCAACAGACCAAAAGCATAAGCAGACTTGAAGAGGTGCAAATATCTACAGCAAGTTAATGAAAAACTTAAATATCAACAATGAAATATTTGAAAGCGACGGAAGGAACACCAGAGCCGGTTTGCAGCCACTTGACGTCACCACTAACGGCCATGACGTCATTCTGGAAGCTACGTGAATGCGCACAGGATAGGCCTCCTCTCCCGCAGCGCAGAGGTCCATCTGCGCATGTCTGGCCAGGTGAGCGCTCGAGCGCATGCTCACGAGGGCGGGGGAGGGTCACGCGCAGGTCACGTGAGCTGGCGGTCAGAGCGCGCGCCGCTTGACCCGGAAGCGCTTGGCGCGCGGCGCGGCTGGGCGCTAAGATGGCGGCGGCGTGAGTTGCATGTTGTCAGAAGATCCAGGGGCCGCCGCGTTGCTCGGGCCCCGCCATGGCCGTCACCATCACGCTTAAAACGCTGCAGCAGCAGACCTTCAAGATCCGAATGGAGCCTGACGAGACGGTGCGGGCCGGGCCGGAGCCCGGGGTCGGGAGCGACGGGTACCCAGGCGGGGTGGGGGCGGGGGGCCCGGGATTCGGCGGGAGGGGCGCGGAGGACGGCGCGGTTGGGTCCGGCCCACGCCCCTACCTGCCCGGCTCCCGGACCCCACCCGTGAGACCCGGCCCGGGCCCGGAAGCTGGGACGCGCTCCGGGGCCGTCTCGGGCCAGCCCCACCCCGGACGCCCGGCCGGCGGCTCGGGTGTCAGCGCCTCGCGGGGCGCGGTGCCGCGGTCCGCGCGCCCCCTGCGCTGTGCGAGTGTCCCGGGACCTGGCGGCTGCCAGGCTGGTAGTGATGACCCAGGATCCCGCCTTGTGACAACTGTTCTGATAATAAACGGTCTGGGACCGTAGTTTCGGTGGCTTATGTCTGTCGGCCGTCTATTTTTGTCTGTTTGGTCGGCACTTTCTGTGCCACTGCCCCAGGGGACACTGACTTCCACGCTTCCGGACGGGCCAGCGCTGTACCCTGACCGCGCTCCCAGCCCGCGCCCGCTTTTTGGAGAAAAGAAAACGGACTCAGATTTTTTTATTTTTTATCAGTCTGTTTGACTTTGGGCAAGTTGCTTAATCACTGTTGTGTCTCCTTTTCGCAAATGTAAAACAACTCCGGTGTTATCGATATCATGCAGACGTCACGAAGCTTAAAAAGTATGATTCTGCTGAGGGCGGTGGTGCACACCTTCATCCCAGCCGCTCAGTAGGCCAAGGCAATAGGGTCACAAGTTCAAGGCCAGCCTGGAGAACTTACCAAGATCTTGTCTCAAAAAGGGATGAGAGTGTACCTCTGGTAGAATGACCTTGGATTGGATCCCCAGTTCCTCAATTAAAAAGTACAATGACAGTTACAATAAATAGTGTTAATAGCATGTGTCGATCACTCTTAAGTACCCACCACTTTTATTGTCCCAGGTCGGCATCATAAATAGGGGACCCTCCTATCTGTCCCTTTAATCTTTTTGTTTGTTTTTTGAGACAGGGTCTCCCTATGTAATCCAGGCTGCCCTTGAACTCCGATGATCCTCCTGCCTCAGCCTCCCAAGTGCTGGGATTACAGGTGTGCTCCACCATGCCTGGCTTATTCTTTTTGTTTTTACTTTTTATGTTCTATTTTAATATAGTTTATGCCATTTAGAAACATGTTTGTTACTGTTTTCAAATAAGCACTCCCTCCATGTGAGCAATAGCTTGTTTGGTTCCATGCTGGGGCCTCTGTGTAAAACGGCTTTCATGCCGAAATTGGCTCCTGGGACATCGTAGGTGCTCAGTAAAGCCATTAATTGGCCAGTTGTCGAATGAATTCACCACCAGTGTGTTTTCCCTTGAAGCTAAGCCTCTCCTGTCAGACTCACACATGCCTCCCTAAACTAGAAGGGAAGAGAGACTTGGGGCTCACAGAGGCTGCTTGGACTTCCCCAGGTAAAGGTGTTGAAGGAGAAGATAGAAGCGGAGAAGGGCCGTGATACTTTCCCGGTGTCTGGGCAGAAACTCATCTATGCCGGGAAGATCCTGAGCGATGATGTCCCCATCAGGGACTATCGCATTGATGAGAAGAACTTCGTGGTTGTCATGGTGACCAAGGTGGGTGATTATCGGGGGAACTGGCAAGGAACCTGTGTGCCCAGGAGAGATTAGCCTAGCACAGGGCTGGGCCACGTCGGGGCAGGCTGTTGGGCTCGATAGGAGCTCTAACACCGGCCGCCTTTTTCTTGCCGTCACAGGCCAAAGCTGGCCAGGGCACCCTAGCACCCCCAGAGGTCTCACCCACTGCTGCCCCGGAGCCCTCTGCACCTTTCCAGCTGACCCCTGCCCCAGGCATGTCCCATCCATCACCTGCCAGCAGAGAGGACAAGAGCCCGTCGGAGGAGTCGGCTCCCACCACGTCACCAGAGTCAGTGTCAGGGTAAGGCTGGGCGCAGCTGTCCTGGGGCCCTGTGCTGCCTGTACTGTCAGTGCACCCTTGTGGTCCCGCACCCTAGGGGAGGACAGGCCACCAGAAGCCAAGGTCCGATTTCTCTCTCTTGAATTTGCAGCTCTGTTCCTTCTTCAGGTAGCAGCGGGCGAGAGGAAGACGCGGCCTCCACGCTAGGTGGGCAGGTGGTCCCTGCGGCAGAGGTGGCTGGGCCTTACCCGGCTGTGGGAGGGTATGGGTGCCGCCCTGCCCCACCCTGCCCATGGTGACGCAGTCTGGCACTCCCTCCCCAGTGACTGGCTCCGAGTACGAGACGATGCTGACAGAGATCATGTCCATGGGCTATGATCGGGAGCGCGTTGTGGCCGCTCTGAGAGCCAGCTACAACAACCCGCACCGGGCCGTGGAGTACCTGCTCACGGTGAGGCGGGGGTGGGGCGGGAGTGGCCGTGGGGGCAGGGCTGCTGGAGGTGTGTGTGGGAGAACTAAGGGGGATTTCCCACAGGGCATCCCGGGAAGCCCTGAGCCTGAGCACGGTTCCGTCCAGGAGAGCCAGGCCTCTGAGCAGCCAACCACAGAAGCAGGTGGGCAGGCCGGGCGTCATGCTCGTGGGGCCTCTCCCGGGGCCCGGCCGGGGTCCCTGTGTGGTTTTTGACTGCACCCCTACCTGCTACCGGCAGGAGAAAACCCCCTGGAGTTCCTTCGGGACCAGCCCCAGTTCCAGAACATGAGGCAGGTGATCCAGCAGAACCCAGCGCTGCTGCCCGCCCTGCTGCAGCAGCTGGGCCAGGAGAATCCTCAGCTGTTGCAGGTGCAGCCCGGGCTGGCGGGTGGGGAGGGCAGGTGTGCGCGAGCCGTTGAGGGGTTGCGGGCTATCGGGTGGCAGGGCTGAGGACAGTCCCCGCCCCCGACCAGGTGTCCTGGGCTCTGTTGGTGGAATGTGTGTGGCTCCCCGGGGCCCGTGTGAAGTGGCTCAGGGCTGCCAGCTTCTGCTGCTTCCTTACTGCTCAGCCCCTTGCGCAGGCTCCTCCTACTCCTGTCTTGGTTTTTGGGAGTTTTTGAGACAGGGTCTCCCTTGGTAGTCCCAGCTGGTCCTGAACTCCCTGTGTAGCCCACGCTGGGTGTTGAACTCGAGATCTTCCTGCCTCAGCCTCCCAAGTACTGGGATTGTATGTGACACTCACCAGGTCACCCTGTTGGTTGACCGGACTCAGTCCTCCCAGTGCTGTCCTGGGGCCTTCAGTCTATGGTGACCGGAGCCTGGTGGCCAGCCCAGACTTCCGCATGCCGCCTTTTCCCGTGGCTGACTTGGTGGCTGCATGTGGCGCTTTCTAGGCTTCTGAGACAGGACAGCCCCCCAGGCTGCCGACCTCGTCTCCCACTGCACCCTGATGGCCCGCTGCCGCCCTGGTCCTTTGTCCCGGGACGCCGGGTGCGGGAGGATCCTCAGGTGTGTAATGTACGCTGTGCCGGTCTCCCGACTCCCCCTCCCCGAAAGTGGAGGAGTGAACTCGGCAGGGGCCCTGGCTTCTGTCCCCAGCACCAGCACGTTCCCAAGCTGGGCACCGTGGCACACACCTGGAGACCCAGCACCGAGGAGGCCGAGGCAGGAGGATTGCCCCATGCTTGAGGCCAGCTGGGGCTACAGTATTTCAGCTGCCCTTGAATTACGTAGTGATACCCTGTCCCCCCAAAAACATTGAAAATTAGGAGGTGCAGGGTCCTGGTTGTTGTCCTTTTCCTCACGATAGCCCGCCCTGCTTCCTCTAGGGTGTGCGTTCCTCTCAATTTTTCCTCCCACTCAGCCCAAGCCCACTCTGCGGTCAGTTTCTCTCTGTTCGTCTCCTCTCTCCGCTTTTACTTTTTCAAATAAACTTTGCCACTGCTAAAAAATAATTCAAGAGTTCTCAGATGTCGTCTTCCCTGTTGACCCGGCAGTGCTGTGGCTTCGCTTCGCCCTGGCGAGTGCCCGCCGCCCTCCTCTCCTCCCGTCCACCTGCCCTGCCCCGCTGTGTGGCCCTGTGTGCCTGGCCTGACTGTCCTGGGGCTGTGCTTCCTGCTGGTGCTCTCCCCGTGCCCAGGTGTCAGTGACCTCCTCAGCCTTGGCCCTGCCGTCACCTGCTCCGTTTGCACTAGTGGCCTCTCCCAGCCCTGGTGCATCAGCACCCCCAGGGCAGGGCCATACCCCACCCAGCCTGCTGTCCATGTCCACAGACTGAAAGGGCAGAGCGTGGTGGGGGCCGGAGAGGGCACCAAGCTGGGCCTCCCCAACCCTCCCTCTCCCGCAGCAAATCAGCCGGCACCAGGAGCAGTTTATCCAGATGCTGAATGAGCCCCCCGGGGAGCTGGCAGACGTCTCAGACGCGGAGGGGGAGGTGGGCGCCATGGGCGAGGACGCCCCGCAGATGAACTACATCCAGGTGACACCACAGGAGAAGGAGGCCATCGAGAGGGTAAGCAGCCAGGCGGTGGCAGCGGGCCGGGGCCGGGGCCATCGCCATCCACTCACCTCCTGCCCGCCTGCCCCACAGTTGAAGGCCCTGGGCTTCCCTGAGAGCCTGGTGATCCAGGCCTACTTCGCGTGCGAGAAGAACGAGAACCTGGCCGCCAACTTCCTCCTGAGTCAGAACTTCGACGACGAGTGACCCCGGCTGGGATCCAGCGGCCCGCCGCCCTGCCCTGCCCTGCCCCGCTCCACAAAAGTTTTATAAAAGAAAAAATATATATATATTCATCTTTATTTAAGAAGTGAAAAAAAATTCAAAAACCTTTTTAAAAGCTAGCCCAGCGTCCCACCCTCCGCAGTAGCCCCCATCCACCCTGGTCTGCAAGGACCCAGACCAGACAGCTGTCCCCATCCTCACGGCCCAGCCCGCTCCGAGTCACTGGCAGGGCCAGGAGGCGACAGATGGGCTCCTCTTGGCCTGGGCCCCAGCTCCCCGGCCAGATGGAGAGGCGGCTGTTCCTCCCCACCGCGCCGTCCTCCAAGGCTGGGGAGGCTGGAGCCCCAAACTGATCCTCCGTCGGAGCGGCTGGACTCTTTCCACCTGGGGCAACCCACAAGCCCCCCCCCAGTCTGGTCTTGGCCTCCAGCCTTGCGGAGCAGGCGCGACATCAGCTCTGGAGGCCGAGGCCACCCCTGTCCCGAACAGAACCGTGTCTCTGATAAAGGTTTTGAAGTGAATAAAGTTTTAAAAATGAGCCCTCATGGTCCGTGCCATGCCGGCTCACCCGGGCCTGGGGGAAGCAGGCCCAAGATGGGGGACCTGGGACGGGGCAGGGAAGGAGCCTTCTCCCAGCCCCCCACCACCATCCCCACAGCCTGTCTGGGCTGCACCTCCCCCTGGTAATTGGCTAATTACTGGAGATGAATGTTGGTAAACAGAAGCGTCTCCTCCACTGCCATCTGCTGTTGCCGCCCAGCGCCTCCCTTCCACCCCTGAAGCGCCGGTGAGTCAAGTGGGCACCGTGTGGCCAGGGTCCCCCTCAGACAGCCGGCCGGGGCTGGGGACAGAGCCAGGGGCCCTGGGGAGGCACCTGGAGAAAGGACACAGCCAGTGGGGCTGTTGGGCAGCAGGCTTTATTAGGAAAGACAGGCTCAGGGGCTGGCCGTCCCAGAGGCCGCCGGGTCCGGGGCCGCACTGGCGGCCATGGCTGCGGCCCGGGCCTCCCTCTTCTGCCTCAGCTTCTCCTCCTTGAGGCGCTTGCGCTGCTGCTTCTCCAGGTCCTGCAGCACCTCCTGGAAGCGCGTGCTCCGCGGGTCCACGTGGTAGCCCAGGCGTTCCTGCGCCTCGGCCTGCAGGCGCGCCCTGCGCTCCTTGTCTGCCTGGGCCTTCTCCCAGCGCTCGCGCTGCTGCTGCCGCCAGTTCTGGATCATCTGCGGCATCTTGGCCATGCGCTCGGCGATGAGCTGCTCCCTGCGGGGCGGGCGGGCAGACAGGCGATGGATGCCCTGGGATGCCCCCGCTCTGCCCAGAGCCTGCCCCGGGGCCCCACCAAGGTGGCAGGCAGGGAGACGCCTCTGCCACTGACGGCTCCGCTGTGATCTCAGTGCAGGGCGGGGTCAGCCTGGCACGTCACTGAGCTGCTCCCTGAGCCGGGGACAGCTCGCTCCTCACGCCAGGCTTCACGGGGCACCCACTGTATCCCTGGCCAGGTCTGGCACAGAAATGAAGCCAGACATGGTGGCACACACCTGTGACCCCAGCGCTTAAGAGGCTGAGGGAGGAGGAGGCTCACTGCAAGATTGGGGCCAGTCTGGGCGACACAGTGAGTTCAAGACCTGCCTGGGACACACAGCTAGACCTTATCTCAAAAACCAAAACCAAAAAAGCAGGTTGGCCACTTTCCTCCCAGCCGCGGTTTGCAGTACCGATCACAGCCGCCACAGTTCAAGGATTAGAAAAGGGAATCGAACGGTCACCTAGCTCTGCCACTCACCGCCACCGTAACTCCGCACCTGGCTGCACTAAGCGGGTCTCCCCACCCCTAAACGGAGGCTGCAGCCCCCGCCCACTGCGTGCAAGCCGGCTGCATCCCTAGGGCAGACGGAGGGGGATCCCGGCCCTGCTCAAGGCTGGTGGAGGACAAAGCTAAACACTTGATCTGTCCCCTTAACCCTAGCAAGCAGTCATCCAGATGCCCCTGCTCTTGTCTCCACTCTTCCTTCAGTTTTTTTGTTTGTATGTTTGTTTTAGGCACGGTCTTGCTAAGTTGCCTAGGCAGTACTCTTGCAATCCTCCTGCCTCAGCCTCCCAAGTAGCAGCGCTAATCCCTCAACTCTGCCTCCAAAGTCAGTTTCTGTCTGAATTCCAGGCCCAATCACCGCCCTCACTTTCACTCTTCCCCAGCCACAGCGGCCTCCTGGCTGTTCCTAAGCCAGGTGCTGCCCACTGTTGAAGCTCGGGATCTCTGCACCAGCTGCTTGCTCTATCGGCACCCCCGTCTCTGAGACGTCTCTATCTTAACGATGGCAGCGCATGCAGCGCTCTGGGGAAAGCTCATCCCTCCTTAGCCCTAGAACATCCGCCGGCTTGCTCTTCGGTCTGGCTGGTCGGTCTGTTTTGAGGCAGGGTCTCGCTACAGAGCCCCAGCGCGGCTCGAACTCGCGAGTGCTGGGGTACCAGGCGTGCGCCACCGAGCCCGGCTACCCAGTTTTCTGGTCTTAACGATCCTGTTGCGGTCTTGCCAGTTTCGTTCCGCGCTGTGTACTCGGCGCCTGCGCCTGGCCACAGCTGGGACTGGGCTTTAGGGCAGCCGGCGCCGCGCGGACGGGCGATGCGCCAGCGCCAGGGTCCCGGACCCGCGCCTCCTGCGCGTGCGCAAAAGGCTGAGCATGCGCACTCACACACACACCTTTCTCGACGCCTTTGTTCCTCCGCCCGCTGCTTGGCCTGCAGCGACTCCTGCATGGTTGCCAGGCTTGGGTACCATTCTCGCTCCTCCGCCTCCAGCTCGCGCAGCTGCTCGGGCGTCGGCCACAATGAGCCGGGGTCCACCTTGGAGGCGGCGCCGTGCCGCGCGAACTGCTTGGCTGCGTGGCGCGGACCCAGCTGCCAGCGTGGGGTCAGGGGGTTCTTGGGGTCCGGCCACCAGGGCCCCGGCGATCGGCGTGGAGGTGGCGGCGCGCGGTAGCCGCGCGAGCCGGGGCGCAGGGCTGCCGCCAGCCTCAGCAGGCCGCGGCCCTGCTGCATGGGCGCCGCCATCTTGCCTCGGGGTTCTCGCGGCGGCCGGGCTGTCCGCGGAGCT